>JAANSN010003584.1:0-18028 GCA_036850665.1 Dicranocentrus wangi | reverse complement strand
TAGGGCTGCAGCTCTCGTTGTGCAAGGCGTATGTAGCGTAAACGGATCCTCCTCCAAATCGCTCGTTTGGATCCGAATTATTCGAAAGAATACCTCTTCCAGAGTGGTTGTGATGATGTAGGTGGTCTTCTTTCCCCGGATTCAAACTGGCTGACGTTTCCATGCTGTGGGACTCGCCGTATTCGTCATCGTCATCATAGTTTAAGTTCTTCATTTCGTCGCTGTTATTTTTCCCAGCCTCGGATGATTTTATGAAGGCTGCAGACACCACCAAAACCAAAAAGATGGTGGACGGACTTTTTAAAAATCTACACATTTTCCCGATTTTGGATAGTTTTCAGTTTGCATTGCAATTGAGGTATATTGTTAGCACATCGGCCCAACTTGTTGTAAACTGAAAGTGCAGGATTATCAACCAACCAAATGTAGCCAGTTTCTGATGCCTGTAATAAAGCAGCCCGAACGAAGTAAGGATTGAAGTAAAGTGTAATGTGGCAATAAAGTGTATTTTATATGCAGCCTTGTAACTACTCCTGATAAAGGCACGGGATTTATATTTATTGCTCTCATATTTTCGGCTTAAAACCGATACATACATTCATGTACAATTTCAGCTTTATTAGCAGAAAAAGCTTTAGTTGGATTTGGACTAATGTTTCCCGTAATTCTCGCCGAAGAAGCTGTTTTTTCTGTAGTGTATGATATTATGTAAAAGTCGGGAAATGTATTAATTGAGTTAGGTTTACCCAGTTACATTGTGTTATCGGAATAAGTCAGCTAGAGAGACTCGTTTCAGTCTTTGACATCTATTGACAGCTCGCCAAAGCTTTCCAGATTTCTGCTTCAGCAACTCTTCCAGTTTTTGTAATAATCTGGAGATTGAGCTGATGCTTAAATTTTCTCTGTGTACTTCTCAGAAAAGTTGCGTGTTAATCTGTTTCAGTACGGATGCTCGAAAATGCATCCGTGAAACTATTCGACACACATAAACTCAAACATCAACAATTATAGTCTCAACGAAATATTTCATAACATCGCTTCATTGGTACAATGCTTGGGAAAATGCTGAACGAATTCTCAAGAAAAGATTGAAATACACATTTATTATAAGTCATAACACTTAGAATGGGGGATTGCATTGAATCCGAATTGTCGTAGGCTCAGCCAAGGTCCGTGGCTAAGGGAAGCTTGTATTACGAAAGACTCAGCCCATACTGTGTATATGGCACTATATCGGAAAGCGGATAATGCAATGCTGAAAACGAGAACAGAACAGCTTGAGATTCTTCTAGTGAAGCATTTTTACGGAAACTATGATGCTCTCAGACTGAAACATGCAATTATTATTTGCCACGTGACCACCACCTCGTGGATTTCCTGTGAATTCTTCCTGAAAGTATGGACTTCTATTTTCTATATGATTACCTATGCGAATGTTGATGACTCAGACACTACTGAATATCTAATCTTTGTTCTTATGTCATGAATTGTACCGCTATATAGAATTATTCTGCTAAATTCTTTGCACATCCCATCCCATGTATTTGGTATTCGCAGCGTTATCATAATATTATCCACCAACAACAAGCATAAAACCTCACATAAAGCATTTACTGATGCCTATCAGTATTACATACATTAATGGTTAACTCTAATGGAGTGAGTAATCGAGTTCCATCACAGCATGATGAAAATGAGATCATCTTTGTATAGCAAAATAACTGTCGCCGCAACTTTTTGTAAACAATTAATACTGATTACTACTATGCAACTTGCAACGCCTTAGAAGCATACGTAATTTTTATTTATAACCACTTTGTTGATCAGTCTCTCACCCCATCAAAACTGTAATTAAAATTAGGTATACATGAGCCTTATAAAAATTTAAATTACAAACTAATATTTACATCTTGACTTACTCCCCCCAATTCTATTGCATTATACCTACACCTACCGCCACCCCGTTCGTAGACACAAAAAACGCAACTACAAAAGTGAACCATGAAACTAGCGCCGGGCGGAAGGCACTACTACTGCATACNCAAAAGTGAACCATGAAACTAGCGCCGGGCGGAAGGCACTACTACTGCATACTTTCCCTTTCGGACAGTGGCACGTCTTTTCACTGGACTGCTGTACAAAGTCACACTCCACTGCCGACCCCAAACTAGCTTGACATTCCTGCGAAGATGTACAAGTGTCGTTGAATGTCTTCGTCACGAAGCATTTTCTCTCGTAGTACACCAGTTCTGTGGCATTGTTCCAGTGCCAACACCTACAAGTACCAGTTTCCTTGTCGCAAGTGGATAGCTTCCCCAACGAGTCTTCATGTTGGCACTGTTCGCTGACCACACAGGGATCATTCTGTTGACTTGCAAGGGTCATGCATCTGGTCATGGGTCTATGCCAAATGTTGCCCCCTCTGCATTGGCACGTGCCATTGAAACGGAATCCTCCGGCTTGAGTAGAGTTACCTTGTTGACAGTAAGCATCTCCCAGAATTGGAGGGTCACACTCTGAGTCAAGATTGCACACGTCTCCAACAAGTTTCTTAATGAAGCAAGCACCTTCCACCATGACTGTCTCTCGTTTACCACCATAGTCAAAGCATTCACATCGTGCGGTGTGCTTGTTGCATCTTGAAATACTCCCCCATTTCCCCGCATGACACTGAACATCGAAGCGACATTCATCCTCACTTGACTTGGGGATACTCAAGCATCTTTCCTCCTGACGAACATACACAGTTTCCGGGAGACAAATGCAACGGCCGGACCCATCGGAAGCGGAACACACCAAGTTATCATTGGCCACACATGCTCGTTCAGGTCTGGAACCACATGACTCATTGAAACCTACCAAGTTCCCACCGGCCCACCCACCCCGATCTGAGTTTGAATTGAACAAAATTGAACCAGCCGAATTTAGGCTATCGTCAGGATTAGGATACTCTTCTTCTTCTTCCATTGAATCCCCATAGCTTGGATGACGCGGATCAGTGCTTTCTTCATTAAATTTGTTTTCCTCGCCCATCATACTTTGGTTAGGCCACACTTTATCCGAATCAACTGCCCCAGATAACGTTATAAACAGGGTAGACGACAGAAGCAGAAAAAGGAAGGCGAACGGATTTTTTAGAAGTCGACTCATTTTCGGATTAGTGATTTCCGACACTTTGTAGAAATATATGAGTTTGACGTGTGTGGTCCACTTTGATGTATGGCTTATCACGAAATGTGCTCCAGTGGTGAACACAGTATAAGCACCAAACAAGTTGAAATGATATGCAGTGTTGAACTACCATGCCATGTTATGCAGTTATCTCATAAATGCCTCCGAATTACAGATCAATTATGGTGCAGGACATGATGCTATCCTGCTTTCGGTCTAAAGAATTACACTCATCAGATACACGCATATTACAGCAGTACTGCCCAATGGAATTATAAATTATAATTTGCTGCATTGCTATTCCTTCAGCTTTCTGGCATAATGACATTTACATCTCGCTGCCATACTTTTTAATCGCTCGCAAAATATATTATGGAGCTTGACAAAACAAAATCAGAGTGGCGAATGGAATTCCCTGAAACAAATAATATCCTTATATGCACAATTGCACAGGTAGAGTTTGGTATACATAAGATATGCAGTGATTTTGATTCCCTGAATCCGTTATCTGGCCGATGAATCACCTGTGATATAGCAGTGAGTGGCACCCAATGAATAAAATGCCTAGTTAATGACTCATTTTGTCACTTGGCTTTAAATACGAATATATAAGCATTTCCGGTGCGTAAGACAGAGAAAAACAGTGCACCTAAGCGAAATCCAATGCAACGCACAGGAAACAACCTAACTTGAATTGTATAATGATATAATAAGACAGAATCCGGGGTTTGACATTGGCATCTGATTTATCTTGGATCTTGCCTTTGCCTTTGAAAATGAGAGAACGTGGAGGTCGTCAAAACCTTTAAGACATATAACATTCCTTTTCAAATGACGGGAAAAGGAGCAATTTTCCAATTACGATTTTTTAAAAATAACAAGTGTTAGCCTTTGCCTTTTCTACACTAATGTATACATTTTAGCGAACATTTACACTTGTCAAAATGGATTGAATGTCATAATATACTTGACCAACTACGAAGGGTTATTCATAATTTCATTTTCGAAATTGATATTGTATGCATGGGTGTACAATAAAATAGCTTAGAGTTTTAAACATTACTGCAAACACTTCTAGGTTATTTGTCAACTTTATAGACACGCGTCTGCATTCATTTACAGCTTATTGAATAACTATATATTATGTGATATGATGACATTATTATACCCCACGCTTTCTGACTTCATCAGAAAGGACAAGAGACATGATCCAAATCCCATATATATTGTTCTCGACAAGGGTATATATTGGGTTGAACAGAAGCACTTCCCAATTATCAATTACACTCCTTTGTTTCTCGAGGTCCCAGCGGTTGCGGTCGGTGGTATTACTTCGTTTGACGTAATAGCTCCTTCTATTTTTTGTCATCAGAGAGTCGATCTCCTTCTCATCACCAGACTCTTCTCCTTGCTCTCAAACCCAGCAGCAAATTCCCTAGGAGGTCATTATTATTCTCCATTCATGCTGATGGGATGAAGACATGTCGTGCTGTTTCAAGCATCTGTGACAAATAACTACTGTTCTCCAGCTTCTCTTATTCCTTTCCTTTCCCAGATTAAGGTTGCTTTCTAGATATACGACAAACATAGAATGAATGACAAGCAAAGTCAGTTCTAATCATATAGTAATTTTAAAAACAGACACCCTAATTAATCCATCAAACTACAGCCTCGGTGGAGCATTTTGTTATGAAAAGATGTAGTAGCATAAAGGGAACAACCATTTCCTCAAGAAAGCTCTAACGTGGGAAGATAATTAGCTCAGTAAGAAAACAGAATATAACAAGCAAACTGTTGATTTTCTCGAATGCCCATGTTGACAGTGTCACTAATTTTAATGGATCTTAAGTGGACTACCCTTTGTCCAAGCTGTCGGAGGTGGAAACATATGATGATCATGATGGGAAATGACAACTCGAGGATGACGTCTTTTGCTTTAATCGTACCAACATCTTGGAAATTACATTTCTCAGAGTATATATACCCCAACTGTGAGGAATACTTTCTCCGTAGTTTACAAGCTTCTTTTCAGTTGCTCCTCTCGTCTTGTGTTTCCTAAGTTCCAGCCAACTTTTCCAGCCGACAACGTTTTTCAGTTTTGAAAACAAATTTTTATTGTTCCTAACCGCACTTTCGGGAAAACACTGGAAATCTCTCAAGTTTCTGCAACTCGTCGAAAGGTAAGGTCAAAAGTGCATTTTTCTTGCTTTTTCAAAACTTTCACCACGTAGGCAACCTCGATCAGGTTGACAAATCTCATGTAAAATATCTTTGGGGGAAACCTTGACCAGCGGTTGAGGTACTATAAACATCACGTGTTATTTCCCTTTCGCATATCAAAATTTTCGACAGGAACATAATTGGCAGTGTGTTCTCCCTATTTCATAATCATTGCATTTACAACTTTCGGCAAATTGCATTTTTCGCAATCAAGGAGTACAAGGTGACAATGGTCATGTTCACTTATAATTATTATTACAACTTCATTCAGTTTCATTCAAGCAATTTCTGATCACAAAATGTGATATTATCTTGGTTGAGTGTATTTTGACTTTACACGTAAAATATATTGTCAATTCACACTTTTACACACCGTAGGAATTGGGGACAGACGGTGTTTGTGTGAAAAAGCATTATAACAAAACGATAAGAGAAGTGTGACGAATAATGCTCATGGTCAGAACAGGTTGTGCATGTTACACAGATTCCATGTCAGCTCAGATACAAAAAAGAGTCTTTAATATATTTTACTGACAATTGACTGAGTGATAACGCAAATAAGCATAGGCTCAACCCTTCTCGTAATCAGATGATTCAAGTAGAGTACATAGTGCAAATTCAATCATTGGATATATACATATATATACGCTCTAGTGTAGACTACCTGGTACAAATGTAAGGAACAACTGATACTGATTGAAGTATTTTTTTGCAAACCTCACTCCTCAAACCTTAGTATTTAGTATTGTCAAGTAGATAACCATCCTGCAGTCTTGTGCCATCATATAGCACAAAGAGCATGATGAAGCATTACGTAAACCAATGTATGTTTGTCAAAATTAAGCCGAAACATGATCTCATTATATCCTGTGAGCAAGCTTATCAGTAATTAGAAAGGCTGCATATAAACTACGCTTTATTGCAACACTGCATATCCCTCCAACCCGTTCGAGTGCTTATAACCGGCATCAGAGACTGGTTGATAAGCCTGAAATCAGTCTACAAAAAGTGGGTTACGTTTTTGGAAAGCGGTTTGCTTGAGCTAGCATAACTATTCCCAAGTTGAATTGCAAAAACTGGAAAAAATGTATCGAATTTTGAAAAATCCGTCCACCCTCCTGTTTCTCCTGGTGGTATCGGCCGCCATTATAACACCATCCGCAGCGCGAGCATGGGATTCCGACGAAGACGACGACTGGGCCGCATTTGATTCAGACGAGAAGATCGAAGCCTCCTTTGACTCAATACCCCAAGAAACAGTGCAACAACCACGGGTTCTACAACCTGTAAAAGAAGAAGATGACGAGGACCACTCACACCATATCCATATCCATACAGCCGGAGTTTTAACCCCCAATTTAACCCAACAAGAACCAAAGCAATTTGGATCCCCTGACGCTACATACGCCTTGCACAACGAGAGCTGCAGCCCTACAGGGAAGTCTTGTTCTACCAATGATCACCTCAAGTGCTCCTCCACCGATGGAACAGGCCGGTGCCTTTGTGTGGATGATTACGTGCACGTCAACGAGACTAACACTTGCTGGATCGTTCCAAAGTCTGAACACGATCCCTGCGCCCATGACGTTCAGTGTCATGCAGGCAAGTGGGGGCGCGTTTCAAGATGTGGTAAGCAACCTGCCAGATGCGAGTGTTACGACTATTGAGGTATTCTTTCGAATAATTCGGATCCAAACGAGCGATTTGGAGGAGGATCCGTTTACGCTACATACGCCTTGCACAACGAGAGCTGCAGCCCTACAGGGAAGTCTTGTTCTACCAATGAACACCTCAAGTGCTCCTCCGCCGATGGAACAGGCCGGTGCCTTTGCGTGGATGGTTATGTGCACGTCAACGAGACTAACACTTGCTGGATTGTTCCAAAGTCTGAACACGATCCCTGCGCCCATGACGTTCAGTGTCATGCAGGCCCGTGGGGACGCGTTTCAAGATGTGGTAAGCAACCTGCCAGATGTGAATGTTACGACTATAGGTCATTTGGAAAGCAAGAGACGATCCGGGTGGATGGCGTTTGCTTCATTAAGAAAACAATTGGAGGCGGTTGCAATTTAGATTCTGAGTGTTTGTGGTAAGCAACCTGCCAGATGCGAATGTTACGACTATAGGTCATTTGGAAAGCAAGAGACGATCCGGGTGGATGGCGTTTGCTTCATTAAGAAAACAATTGGAGGCGGTTGCAATTTAGATTCTGAGTGTTACGGCCCAATATCTGGAGATGCTTATTGTCAACTTGGTAATCATTCGTTTGTCGGGGGAATATTCAACGGGACGTGCCAATGCAGGGAAGGGAGTATGTGGTATAAACCTATGGACAGCTGCTTGCGCATCGCTACCAAACTGAATGACCCGTGTAAGATTGACGAACAATGTCAAGATGGACCACTGGGAAGATTATCCACTTGCCATCACGATTCAGCTTCGTGTAGATGCTGGCACTGGAACAATGCCACCGAGACTGTGTACTTTGACAATGAATGCTTCGTGAAGAAGGCGTACAATGACACCTGTAAAACTGAACGGGAATGTCGAGCGAGTTTGGGTCCTGTGGTGGAATGCGGGATTGTGGAATATGCAGAACAGGAACAGACAGAAGGAAAGGTTTGTCACTGTCCACAAGGAAAGATTTGCCAAAGGAATGCTGTCAACCCGCTGCTAACTTCAGCAAGCTCGTGGATTTATGTGGTGGCAATTTATTGTAACATTGATTTCCTCAGATGGAGTCGGAGTGATTGATATACACCGACAATGATAGTAATATTGGCCCATTTTGAGTTCGTTTTTGCTGTAGTTCTAATGTAGATGGAATAAAGCATTAAATAATTATGCGAAAAATTCATTTTATGGATATTTGATGAGTTTTTAGTAGTTCAAGTTTTCACTTGGTAAGTAATCCCTGCGCACATTGAAGAACAACGAAAGTTTTGAAACAAACTTTGTGTTTACCTTTAGTCTAGAGGGTCTTTATGAATAAACCAGTTTAATTATAATTAGCACGAGTATTTCATTCGCCAGAGAATCATTCTGGTCATTTGAGTTCATATCATTTTCTCCATTAAAATTCATTCTAAGGCTGGTCTCATTTGGCACGTTAACAAAAGTATGTACACGATGGCGATGGGTGAAAATGGGCGATTAAAATATTAAATGAGTAACCCGTGCGTGAGAATGAGAAACATTTTTTCGTAAATTCCACGAGATATAATTATTGTTATTCAATTGCATTAACCTCCACAATTAGCATCCATCACATATTTCAACGTGTAACGCCTTCTTCCTGTTCCAAGTGCAAGACGTGTGATACCATGTTCGCAAGGCCACGCATCATGTACTTGGAATTGTCCCTGTAGTTTTGGATCGTTTCAGCTTTGACGTCCTCCCAATCATAAAGCCCAGAATAGATAGCTAGCACTATCTCTATTCTTCCTTGTTCATTGACAAAGCCCAGTGCTAACGGAAGAATATCCACCCATTTTGCTCGAATACAAAGACAAGTCCATCTTAGTGAAACAAATAATTAAATAAATCACATTCGTATTCTACCACTTCCAGGGACTTCAGCTAATGCATGAGCATTATACGATTTTCCCAAGGATGTACTAACTTAACACCTAAACTTATGGGGAAACAACACCTACATAAATCGTATATGTGAATTCTTTCGGCTGTTCATTTCATAGACCTTCTCCATAGCTTCAATTTTCACCACGGGTAATGCTGGCTGAAAATTGAGGTCTAGTAGGAACTGCTCGATTTGAGCATGAAGGAGTGAGTCCAAATCGGACATTTGAAATGGTACAGGGGTTGACGGATCCCACTGTAGCCAACGATTTTTCAAATTCGTGCAAGCGTCAAAAAGTGTTTGGTCGTACCTGTTAAGAGAAACAAATGTTATTTAGTTTAGAGCCCAAGTGCAAATGATAATAAACCCATCAACTTTTATGAAATGATATTCTGGCATAACTTACTCAGGCATAACTGGAGGTAATCCAGGACAGTAAAGCCACGCGTTCCAGTCAACGTCGGCAATTTTATCTTCAAGTCCTTTCGATTGGAAGTACTCAATAAACTCAGATTTGAAAACGTTACTGTCGACGGATTTATAGCTGTTATTTTGAATGTATTGACGCAGGAAAAGTTGAAATACGCCTGAGAAGTGGAAATAATCATAATCATTATTACAAACAAATGCACTTAGCACTATAAATTATAAATACATTTTTTTCTAATAACCTACAAACAAGTATTATTATATGGTTGTAAGCCACCATTACTTACTTGGACCTCCGACCTTTTGCTCCAGGTAGTACAAAAATGCGTAACCTTTTTCATAAGGCACAATAGTAATCGCATAATCGGGATCAATTCCGTTTAAGTCTACAACCAACTGAGTAAGTGGGTGACCCTCCTTCGTTTTCTTCACACACTCCGTCAGTGCTCGCAAGCCACACATTGATGTAAATTGACTATAATTTATTTTAACCGGAGTCACCGTGCGTGTTAAATATTGAATGAGAAATCAAAGTACCATGTTTTAGCTATACCGGAATTTTTCTCCGTGCAATGCTCCCAGAATTTTTCTTTCCGCGAATACAGCAAAACCCTCGTTTAGCCAAAAATTCTGCCAATCCTTGTTCGTTACTAGATTTCCAGTCCAACTATGAGCTATTTCATGTGCTATTACATTAATAAGAGACCGATCACCGGCGAGAATAGTCGGAGCAACAAACGTAAGACACGGGTTTTCCATACCGGCGTAAGTGAAACTTGGAGGAAGCACTAAAATGTCATAGGTTCCCCATACGTACCTGACAAATAAAGCAATAATAATAGTTTCATGTTTCTTATTCCTACTTCAACACCTCTTATGTTTGTAATCTTTTAAAGTAGCTTGACAGTTGCTTGCGAACTTTCCAAACAGATTTTCAGCTTCCTTCAACAGGTTCTCAGTTTCTCCAAATTCATAAGCTGCAGCATCGACAAGTTTCCTTTCAGCCCATACGCGAGAACGTGGTCCAATTACTTTACTGACAATATCCCCGGCAGCAATAGCAGTCAAATAGCTAGGAATAGCAATTGTTTGCTCGAACCGATAAATCTTGTTATTGCCGTCTACCTGCGGTTCTCCAACAATCACGGCACTCATTAATACCTGAAGATCCTTTGGAACGGAAACGTCAGCATTATACGCAGATTTTACAAATGGAGTGTCTTGGCATGGTAAAAGGGAACGGGCGTGAATGAACTGTTATGGAGAGGAGAGGAGGAGAAGGAGGATGAATAACAAATCGCTCAGCAGATTTCCCTCAACTGATTGATTAATACAATAATTGGGTAACGAAATTGGGAATGAAACACTTAATATTGATAAATTACTTGGCATTGACTAAACACGTAAGGGTGTTTCTTCCCAGCAGTTTGCACAGGGTCCAACCAATACAGTGCAGAGCATTTGTCAGATGTTGTGTAATGGATTTCAATTTTCAAAATGTCATCAGATCTAGAAAGGACAAGTATAGGTAATCGTTCTAGTTTGCATGAAAAAGATTAATTAGCAATATTTAGCTTGCCACCTCGATCAATTTCATATGATGATATGCATGATAGATGAATGATGTGATATACATACGGTGGTGGAAGCTCGTTCACTGTAGCTTTCGCCACTTCTCCGACATCAATTTTCAATGGCTCTCCAAAACTGGAAACCGTGGATCCAACATTGAAAGACAGTTCTTTTCCATCAGCGGTATTTACCTTGCTGACACTAATATCACGTGTATCTAAAATCTACATAAACACACGACATTGCATAACTAATGCGAGCAGTACACCACACACTGGAAAACGGGGACAAAATAGCAGCATTCCTATCCGACAAATCAGTATCTTACCAACGTAGAAGCGTTCGGATTCAGAACAACAAAATCGTATGTCGCTGAACCAGAAACAACTTTCGTGTCGAAATTCAGATTCCATCTCAACTGTATAAGCTGCGTACGGAAATCCTCTGCCAAATAACAAGGAAGATATTATGTTAATTAAAAATTACTTTCAAATGGTTGAAGATATGAAAGCTTGAGAGATGCACATGGCACATAGTACATATATGACTTTAATACCTGGGTTTGAAAAGGAACTGGGATCAGTTTTTCCTAACCACTTGTCATTCCCCATGGGCGATTGATTAGCTATACCTGATTGCATAAACTGGCTCCAACTATCCAAGCTTAGAGTCCCATTCGTCTTAGGTTCTCAACCAATTTAAGTTAGGTAAATGGAAATAAGTATAATTGGCGATGATTGATAAGGTAGTTAGTATAGTCCATACGCTTGGGAACCAAAAATACCTATATTATTATGCAGTTACTATGACCAAACGTCAAACTCCAACCGTAATACACGCAAATGCATTGACTTGACGGTCCGCTTTATGGATCCATGGATGCCCACATTGCCCACCTACAGGATTTTTAATCATCACTGTGGATTATTATGTATTCTCGTAAAACAAAGGCTTTTTGCAGCTGATAACAAACATGCAATTTAGGAAAGGGATACGAGTGTATGTAACTCATTAATGTTCATCAACCATCATTTGAAGGTACTTGCATACGCGCATCACGTTACGTACTACTACTGTCCACGAATATAATACACATATCTGTATTTCAGCGAATTTGCTATATCTATGATTCATTGATTCCATAAGCAAATAATCATCAACGAGCTTGTGCATGTCGCATAATATACGTTCCATTAACTACTGCGATGACACATTTGGTTACTGTTTGTCGCTGGATCGAGACAATACTCTCATAACGTTTAGACAAAACATGTTTCGAACGTTAAACCTCACTCAAGATCATCAAGATCTCCAGTAAACAAAAGACACCACTGTCGTCTCATACATCAACCTGCATAGTTAATTTGTAGAATCGTATTCTGACGAATTGCTAAAACCTCCTTGTTACATTAGTTGCAAACACTTGTTGTGCCGCGATCTACCAAAAAGATCAACGTCGAAAAATAGTCGCAGAGTGAACTTGACACGCCTTGCATTTCCAATTTGCAAAAATGGGCAACTTTTTAAAAAGTTCATTCAAGACCCTGTTACTCATTGCAGCATTATTCTCCACCTTCACAACACGGGCTTGGGAACGTGATGCAGCGAACGGAAATATGATGGCTGAGGATTCTGAAGAAGAGGGAATATCTTATTGGGATGAGGATTTCGAAGATATCAACTCGTCCTCCGAGGATTCCAAAGATGCCCCTTTGCTTGGTGACGAAAACCGGCGTGCTCTTACCTCTACTCAACAACATCCTGATTCAAATACGTTCTCCAACTCTAATTCAATTATTCACCTTAGAGTCGTTGGGTTTAATGAAAGCTGCAAGGAATCTGAAGTGTGTGCCCTTCATGACCACCTCATCTGCTCCGCTAGTGATGGAAGTGGTCGTTGCAGTTGCCTTCCAGACACGGTCTATGTTCGTCAGGAAAGGTCATGCTGGAATATTCCAAGGTCCGGTGAGGATGAATGCAACTTTGATGTTCAGTGTCATGCGGGGAAATGGGGGAGTGTTTCAAGATGTAACAAGCACCATGGGCGATGTGAATGTTACGACTATTCGTACGGATGGTATGCGAGATACGATGATCGTAGATGGCGTGTGCTACGTTAAGAAATCGGTTGGCCACGTTTGCAAGTTTGATTCAGAATGTGACCTCACAATAAGTGGAGGAGCTTATTGCCTGCCAAATTATAACAATGTTGATAGGGCTCGGTATAATGGGACATGTCAATGCAAGGATGGCAGCTATGTGGTATGAACACCTCTCAAAGTGTTTGCAACTGTCGGTCCAGGTGAATGATTCTTGTGTTATTAGCGACCAGTGCAGAAAGGGATCTTTGGGAGAACACTCCATTTGCGATATGAAGACCTCACAGTGTCTTTGTTGGACTGGACATGGCTCTTTGGAAACGGTGTACTTTGAGAACCAATGCTTTCTAAAGAAGGGTTGTAATGACACCTGTGATACAGAGTTGGAGTGTCGAGCCAGCTTGGGACCGGAAGTTCAGTGCGACTTTGTGGAGAGTCAGCCACCGGTGGAAGAAAAGTTGTGTAGGTGTCCGAATAGTCCGAAAATCATAGTTTCTGACCTTGTCAATAGTGCTGGTATTGGGCTAATATCTACTGGCGATGAAGCTTCAAGTACTAGTGGTGCATTCAGTACATTGCTAGATTTCCGATGGTTGTGGAATGTATTATTATTTTTATACCTATCCACTACTTCAAAATTGAGTCAAAATGAACCTTGCATGTAGACAAAATGGTCATCATTCACTCAATCCTCTTTTCAGCTTTCTGTATTTTTTCTTAACGTAATTTTGTCGTTTTACCTTTTAAATTGCCAGCGTGTACGGTATTGTATGTCACATTCCACCCATGTTATTAGTTCATCAAAATTGATTATCTCGTTCTGATTATGCAAGTGGATGATTAGATCACGTAAATTCATTACTGTTGACTCTGACTTACGTATGAAACAAAAGACCATATACATACGTACATAACATTTTGTGTATTCGTCATTTACTATCTGTGTGCAATTACTTTGTGCAGCTGAGTTTGATTAACACTTTAATAAAGTCGAACCTAAACCTAAACCTAAACTGTGCAATTTACTTACTTACTTACCAGTAAAGGTTACCAGTTTATACAACATTTGTACATGTTGTACAAACGTTTAGCATTATTGTTGTTCATTTAGAATGATACTGTTAAATAATTTTTATAGATTGCAGCGTATCCCCCTCTGATACTATCGCTTTTGTACACTCTACCCAAGGGTTAGCTCTTACCAATTTGCCCATTATACCAACTTCCATAGAGATAGAGATCCACCTTCAAATATAGTGAGGAGGAGGAGGAGGAGAATTGGAAGAGGATTATAGAAAAGTTTTGATTTCAAACATTTGATGTCACTGGAATAGTTTGTGCACATTTCCCCGATTGCACTCTGATTAAAATTGATCCTCACATTAGGATTATCCTTTTGTTTCCAACATGCATTTCAAAGCACAGCACGACAAGTGGTTTGAAGATGATGAGTTGAATGTTCCTAAACTTCCCCCAATTTTCAAAACTAATAGATATCTCCTGAAAAATAAAAACACTGTTTTAGTCATAATCTCTTTCATCCTTGTAATCCCAATTTACATATCTATCATTGATGTTCATCTTGATGGTCCAACCTTTGTGGATCTCGATATCACTAGATTTCGACTTCGGAAAAGGAATATTTCTTCGTTAGAAAAGTCGGAAGATGTTTATGGAATTTTTCGAGAATCCGAGCAGAATAAAGGGTATTGGATAGTTTAAAAATAGTATCCTTTACAATATCAAAATTAATTAAACGGTATATCTAATGGGATATGAAGGTTATACGCATGGATTGCCGATAGAAAGGGCAGTGTTAAAAATATTACTTTTGGAATGGTGAGCTGTGGATTTGAGACATTGAGCAGTGCCGTCGTTTCAATAAAATCAGTCGTTGCATCTGGGTTGAACTACGGAGTCTTAAACGTAAAATGTCACGTTTTCGTTGAAACACTAGACGAAGCGGACGAATTATCCGAAGCTGTAATAATAAAGCGGCTCTAAGTTCCATATGTTTTGGTTTGACCTAAAAAAAACTTTATTTATTTGGTTGGAAATTAAATTAGCTTTCAGAAATCAAGTCAGACATTTCCTGGTCCTCCACCTTTATGTTCACATATGAAATTCATTTAGCTGAGAAATTCTTTCCAGAGAAGCACCACGCGTTGTGGACGCACCTGTACAAAAAATGTTCTGCGTTACATCTCTTTTTGCCAGTATTACAAATAGGATTAGCTCAATTAAGCTATTTGTCTATGTTAAATGATCCTCATATTATAAGTAATATTTTGTAGAGTGCATTACCACAAACAAAAGAAATCTTATTTCTGGATACGGACTCCCTCATCCTGGGTGACATTAGGGAGCTTTGGACTTTCTTTGATGGGATGGACAAGAGGCAATTTGCAGCTTTGGGTAATAAAGAGCTTGAGATACGTTTCAAAATAAGAATTCCTGTCCAAATGTTAACACAAAAATGTTTTTTTGCTCAGCTTTGGAGCAAGGTACAGATGGTGGTTTTAAGTCGGTGTACCAGGCTCACAGTCGGATACCCTTTGTTCCACCTGCAGGTTCGTTCGTATAGTGTATCTCAAATTGGAAATCTCCCCCAAGTGTACAGGATTGTTTACATTTTGACACTTGTACTTGGTAGGTGTGAGTGCAGGCGTGATGCTACTGAACTTGACAAGGATGCGTCAGTACGACTGGCAAGATAGGGTGACCAATGCTCTCGAGTCGTTCGCCCAAGATTTGTTGTTTGGGAGTCAGGACATATTCAACATTCTCTTTTACTTCAATCGAGGTATTTTAAAACTAGGATTGAGTGTCCTATAAACGATTTTGCTGGTCAAATGAAAATAATATGCTATAATATTATTTCAGAGTATTTGACCATCATTCCATGCATTTATAATTTTCGGAGGGTGAACTGCAAATTAGTTCAGCATTGCGAGACAGCACTCTCCCATCCAGATGGAATCCAAGTACTCCACGGGAATACGGGTAGTTTTCTGGTGGACGGGGATTTTCGTAAAATTTACGAGCAGTTTCAGAAAGTATGCCTTCATAACGAATGCGAAGTAATGTATAATATAATCAAGTCCGCTCTAAAACATAATGAACATATGTTCCATTCCGTAGTTTGACCTGTTCAGTGGAAACTTCCGACGAGATGTAGTTTTGCCGATTAAATGGCACTACAAAAACTACGAGCTAAGTAACCGGGTATTCCCCAGTGGATGTGTGGTTATTGGTCGACGAATTTTCAAAAGTTGGATGGACCAAGAGGCATTCTTCAAACAAAATAAGACAAACGTACGCCCAAGAAGACAAGCCTACAAGATTCCTCGAGGAAGATTAGAATTATAAGAGTTTTATTGCATTTTCGAAAAATTTAGTCTAGTGCACCCTATTTACAATAAAAAGAGCAGTAAAAAAAGTTTATTTCATAGTTTATCAGTCAATAAATCAGAGAATTTTGATGGTGGCAAAAAATGCAGAAAATGCAATATCTTCGATTTTTTCTCAGAGTTCAATACAAAAAAGCATCATATTATTATGTTTGGTTATACACATTTAGAAGTATTCTTATTTCTCCGTATTCTATCGCCACCACCATCACTTTACTGGGGTGGAAGTGGAAGTCTCAAGTTTCTCCTTGAAAAAAAAATTGGATAATTTTCCAGAGAAAGTTTGGATGAGCCAAGACAAGAATATCGAATACACTGACGACAAATATGATGACTCTGACTGCTAAAATATACAAGAGAGAAAGTTTAAGAGTTTGGAACTATATGAGAGTTATACGATGGTGTATATGTAGTTCCAGTAGTTCCAAGCTGGAAGGAATAACGGTAGCACGAGACTGCAGCTTAATACCACGTACGACGACGATGACGGGGGCTGGAGAAAGGGAGACAAGTCATAAGTTACAACCTCCGATCATACGACTCTCACGGGAGACTCGAAGCAAATGATAAATGACCCAAAGTACATACATCTGCTTCTCGGATGTGTTATGTTCAATCCAGGCTTCATCATCATCCAGTATGTTCTCCTTTTTACACAACCATATTATCATGTTGATGCTGGAACTCTGGAGTCGTCGTGGAGGTATTTTCACGAGTGATTCCTTATTTGTTCTTCCTTCACACGCACCAAAGTAATCTTTCTAGTTTTTGTCGAGGACAGAAAAAAAAGTGAGAGAAAATGCCAAGACGAAGGAACAAGCAGCAAGCATGCATGAAACCTTTATGACATGTCACAAAAAGCAGACAATATTTTTTCAGATGTTTTTCCTCCAACGAACGAAATGGGTGGTGGGGAAAGTTGATGTAAACTTTTGTCGTGATATATTGCATGTACGACAAAGTCATCTTCATCATCAACGACTTGAAAATTCTTATTGTGTTTTATTTGATTTACTAACAGAGTTTGTACGAGGGAGTAAACTCTTGGTGAAACTGGGGGTGTTCTCAAGATCCTATGGTCGCAATCCCTTAACATGTTCCAAAATGGGCTTGCAAATGCCAAAACATTCAAACGAAGGCAGTTACCTATTTGTAGATCGTGGGAACGCCAAAATCTTAAATGACCAGTTAGTGACCCTAATTTAATCCAATTTTGGTGTAGCTGAAGGGTTGATCCATGTGTATTATTGTTTATTCAACAGGACTATTTCAAGAATCTCGAATCAGTTCAAGCCCACCGCCACGAGGTCGTCTAAACACTTATGTAATTTAGGATTTGAAACATTGAAGTACACTTCTTAAACCGTCTCCTTTCAACTCCAACGGGTAAGCAGGTCTTGCCAATATACCCATTTTCTACCAAATATATACAGAATGTCAAACCCATAAATAAACCGGGTCCAATCCTTTCGACACGGTTTTTACAGAGAAGCCCCGGATTCCACTTTTCCCAGCGTGATTTCCCATCATAACCAGCAGGTTTCCCA
>JAANSN010003583.1:0-18030 GCA_036850665.1 Dicranocentrus wangi | reverse complement strand
ATATTAGTAAAAGTTGCTTCCAGGTACACTGTCAACAAAAAATTAAGAGCACAGAGGATGCAATGCATTTAGCATTGGGGCTTCCCCTCTATCTTATATTATATCTCTATTGGTATTCCATACATAATTACATGCTGTGTAAAAAAGGAAATTGTGAGTGAATTTTGAACTGTCGTTGTCGAAAGAGTTCAAGAAAATGCAATTAAGGTATCCGTGGGCAAAACAACTTGCACAAGTTTTGTCGAACATATACGTAATATGGTAATATTATACATGCATGCATGCAACGCTTCTTGTGTAAAGTTTAAATGAGATTTCATTACACAAGGAAAAATGGTTCTTTTCTTATGGCTACGTTGGACATCTTTTTGATCTGCTCCTCGCTGCTGTGTCATTTGTAATTTGACGATCATGCAGTCAGACATGTCAATTGTATTGCAGTTGCAGTTGAAATGTTCCGTCTCAATTTTCACTTTGACTTTTCTGACGTATGTATATTTCCGCGAAAGCCATATGGCATATTATTATATTATTATGCATTTCTCTATTGCAAACAACCTTGTTTTGCTTTCATTTTGAACAGTTCACACAGTATTTATGAAAATCTTCTGCATAATAGTGTCCCATTTCTCATGTTGACAACAGCGTGGCATCACAATATCACGGTGCTTGATTTGATTTCCACTACAAAAGAGTTATATTATGACATGCTGGATGATGTGAGAGTATGGAAAATCATGGCCATATCATAATTTTCTCAACAGAACCAAAAGAAGCAGCCGTATAGAAAGACCCAGACCCGGTGGCGTCTAGCTATTTTTTATTTTATTTTTAACATCATCACTGGCACTCCCTACTTCATCGGAATTTCCAATAGGTAATTTTATCATTATGTTATAGCATTATTACATTGCTAACTTTTCCGAATTTCGTTATTTCGGTTTCCTGGGCTTGAAAATCTTTGATTTACCCTTCGCGGCTACATGACACCAAACTCAAATATGAAGCCATATTTTAGAAAATAGACCACCCACCCATCGCATGCAATAAATGTGTTCATACTCCCATAAGAATTCCGTAAACCTAGTTTGTAACTGTCACCGATTTTGGGTAAAAAAAAATCCCACTAAGGCATTTTGTAATAAACATTTTAGCACCTTGATTCCCACATGCACACGTCAAAATCGAAAGACTAGAGGTTATACCTAATTGAACCTGATATTCATGTAGATATCGCGTTTTATTAGTCAACCAAAAACGTTGGGATAAACGTACTTTCTAGTACAGTACACTGTCAGCCCATTTGCTTTACTCATGTAACATGCATACGTACCAACATGTGAGATTCATGTTAACATGAGAAATTCCGTCATTGTTCATCGTTTCATATTTAGACCATTCATAAATCTTTAGAACATTAAATATTCAATCAGCTCATTCAACTTGCTGCAAATTCATAATCCATAGTTTAGTTAATGAGTAAATTGTGCTGCCACGTGAAAGCAATTTGCAGTACTGATAAACAAAAATTACTGGAGTAAAGGGGAGGATTTTTACATATAAGTACTTTTTAAAACGATACAACAAACAAACCTCTCCTGCCCACAACCTTCTACAGTAGCACGAAGCACATAAGGCTATTTAGATAAAATACAACGCTAGAATATAACCACTTGATTCACGCCAAAAATATTTTCCTCAGAAAAATATGTTCCGTTTCAATATTTAACGGGTTGGGCTCGTGGAAATGTGTGGAAGGACATCTTCACAAAAATATATTTTGCTCAAGGTTTCCCCACTCTCCAGTTCACACTTCTATTTATATGGGGGTGGTGATGGTGGATGGGCGAAACTGGGATTGTAAGAAAACAAATGACTTTCAGCCACCGCAGAAGTCGAAGGTAAGTCTATCAGGTATCAGGTTTTGACCATGAATTTGAAATGGTCATGCTATGGTCTTAGCGGTTTGTGAAATGTGGCAACAGTAGTTCCTACCTTCTAAGCACTAGTAATTCATCTATTTCAGGCCAATAATATTCTCTCACCGCGACATGTCATAACCCAACTTTCACCTTCCGCGAGTACAACTATGAAAGTCTAAAAGGAATGCACAGGAACCCATTTCTCTTGAATAACGCAGTCATTAATTGTAAATTCATGATTCATATAAGAATTTAACTTTTCTTACTTCATTCTAATATCAAGTATCATTTAATTAGAATTAGATGCATACTTGAATTATAAATTGTTTACAGATTTACGTATTGATGGTGTCAGTGTTACAAAATGTAATAGGATGAACACGTGAATAAAGCTGAACCATGAGCATGAACCAAGGGGTTTGGTACAGAAGAAAATGAAAAATCGTTTACATTGAAGTTCCACGTTCCACGTTCCAGTAATGTACTATAGTAGTTCGAAATCATATTGAGAAGAAATGGGTCATACAATAAGGTAAATGGATGTGGGTTGGTATATCAATAATCTTATCCATCTTCACGGACAGTTAAACTATGTAGTGAACAAGAACAATACATGTTTTCTTTTCTTTTATTCTTTCCCGAGCAGAAATCATATGAAAGTGCGCTTTGAATGGAGAAAATTGTAGCTGAATGGAAGGCGGTCTAGTTGTGAAATTTGTTCCATTTCATCATTCCATATATTATTATCCAAGAGCAAACCACTTTCCCCAAGTTTTATTGACTACCACCTGGAAATTGTTGTGGGTGTTTTACAGGTTTCCGCTAATATGTTCACTCTGTCGGACAATATGAACAAACTACTAAAACGGTAAAACAGTTTTTTGCTCATTTGTTCTTTACAGCTTCAGTTGTAATTCTATACAGCGGGACTTAGCAAAAATTTACGAAAGTAGTGGTAATAGGAGGAGTGGGTTTCTGGAGGAACACTTTTGTGGCCGGTATTTTGGAAGCAAAACCCATCAGTATTCCAAGCATTTGCTGGAAGCCTTCCAGAGATTCCTTTATTGATAAGGATGTGCTTACCCTTAAAAAAATACGCCTGTTTTGCCCTGGTTTCTCCTGAGGGCCTTGAATGCCTGTTCCCTTCCTGAATGGAGACCGGCTTCTCACAAGTGTAACTCTAATTTCCTTTGAAGTAAAAGCTACACACATGGCATTCTTACCATGTACAACAACCAACACCTTCGAAAACCGTGAACGAAATCCCTTAAGAATTGCAAATATTGCAGAAGCCTTTTTTCGAAAAAGACGGTGGGAAAGGGCTGACAATGAGTTGGTGCTGGGACTTTTTATCACCAACCAACTACTTTCCCATATCACATTACTCCACCACCACACATCCCCTCCGTCCTTTTCTGTTTAGCTCAACTAGATATTTGCCACCGATCGATGAACTCTCCTGACTTGTTTGTATTTTTTTAAGAACAAACGAAAGGCTGAGGCTACACATTCCAATTCGTTCACGCAGCTTTTTTGCTTTTGGGACAAAAACTTTGAATGGAATTTTCTCATTGTCAAAGAAAATCTTTTATCGCCAAATTTTTCCCTTTCATATGGACACATTCATTTTGTCCCCGGAGAATTTGTCTTCAAGTCAATGTCTTTTCCACCATAGAAAGGATTTTACAATGTTGAGTGAACTATGGCTGGAAAAAAATACTTTACGGTTTTCACTCTCATTCTCCTCTCCACCTCAATCCCCATCAAAGTCACGAGGAATATTTGTAACTGTCAGGGAACAAAAAGGGGTGGATTATTATGATGATTAAGGATTTGGTCCTGTTGCGTACACAATGGTGAAAGGGTCATTATGGGCTGTCCTTGTACGATTTCTTATCGTGCCCCCCAATTTGCTGATCGTAGAGATTACAATCCATTTACTTCCTACTCGCAACCACTATATGAGCCCATTCGCCAGTCAAGCCTTCTCCGAACGGGCAATTCCTATAAAAATATATGGCGTCAGAGAGTCCACATCCTGGAGCTCGGTTTCACTTCCTAAATTACTTTTGTGCGTACATTGCGTCCTACATTTTTCTTTCTAAGGAGATGATTTGACAAAATAGAGCAAATAACCGGTGGCCAAGTTCACTTTCCCTTTTTTGGGACAAATAGAAAAAGGTGTACTATATGTATGCTCACCGGATATTTTTGGATTCACTTACTTTTCTCTAGGCCATGGTCACCCAAAGTGGAATTTGTAAGTGGATGAAGGTGTGTTCCTAAGGCTAGGCTATAGGAGATGTTGAATTTTTTCTACGCAACCCAAAAGTGGAATGTCACGTACGTATGGAAATATTTACTGCCTCCCGTTCCACCTCTGAGGACAATAAANTCCTAAGGCTAGACTATAGGAGATGTTGAATTTTTTCTACGCAACCCAAAAGTGGAATGTCACGTACGTATGGAAATATTTACTGCCTCCCGTTCCACCTCTGAGGACAATAAAGAAATAGGAATGATCTCAAATGACAGAGAGAGCAAAGTATTCGAATGTGTACCTCACTTTCTTTTAAATGTGAGTTTGGAATAAGACATTTTCTCCGAGAAATGGAACTGCGTGGAAGTAGAGAAAATGACTGTGTGGAAACGGGGTGGCCCTATATTTTTATGGATATTTGTCTGATTTCGCAGAAATTACAGGCAAAATTATAGCCGCCATTCATAATTCTGATCTGAAGCTTTAGTTTAGGCGAATTCATGCTGCACGAAATTCCTTTCGCAAAATGCTGTCCACAGTATAGCAACCAGTAGATCCACCTGAAACCTTCAAAATGCATTCATAGCTATCACCTGACTGACCCTGTGACAAGAAACACAACTTCGAAAGGAAGTGGTGTTGAATTACAGGACTGCGAATGACAGGAATGACCTTTGTTGCACCTTGTCAACCCGGGTATAATATGTGCTAGAAGAAAACGATATGTGTTTCTGAAATGCTCTCGTTTTCTTCCAAAGGTCGTACATCATTGTAACAGATGGTGAAAGCAAACGCCGAATGTCTGGAAATGCATCAGGTCAGAGAAACCCCGTACCCCAGTAATGATCTTGCTATCTTATCGACACGCAGAGTGATGAATGCTTTATCCTGTCTGTGTTGCACTCTGGATCAGAGCGGTTATTTGATTTCACACGTGGCCGTATGGCCATCCACTTTGTGACTAATGAGCTCTGGCCTTGTCTCACACTTGTCATGTTATATCCTTCCGAGTGGACGTTTCAATGCTAACTATTGGGATAGGGAGAGGGAAATTGACATCTGCAATCGAATTTGAGTTTACACTCACTACATACAACACTAAAATTCAACGGAAAATGGTAGGACATGGTGAAAGGAGTCGAAAAATTGAATGGGATAAATTAATTTCAGTGGCCTTGTTACGAGAGGTTCTGCTTGAAACTCAACACTAAAATCAGACAGTCTTTGCTCCAAGCAGTCTCCAATCACATAAAAAAAGTACACTGAAGCATCCAAACCAAATTCAATTTTATTACGTTGATGGAGTCGTTGAATGTGTACATCATGATGCCTAATCGTCCTTCTGTATGCCATTCAGGTATATTCAGGGGAAGGCTGATTGAGTGTCAACCCGTGTTGTTTACGACGAGGAGGTGTGAAATCGAATTACATTTTTCGAACAGTTTTCTCTTGTCCATAATTAGCTGAATCTAGAACGTAAAAATGTCTAGATATATCCGGATTTTGGAAAAGTGTTTTGACGTTTTCCATGTAAATCCACAGTCTGCAAACACAAACAGTGTGGACGAAAGTCCTACTGATTTAGTTCGAGTGTTATTCCTTTCGTAAACATTTCAAAAGTTTATGTTTATCTTGGCTGTTTGCTTTAATTAATGTTTTTGCGCTAGGAAAGTTGGAGAATTTTTTGGGGAACAGGCACTTACTTTCGTGACTGCACTTTGAGATTAAACTTTTAAAGTGATTATTCCCCTGGGGAAGGGATCTTTTCAACGATGAGATCATTTATTATTCGAACTAGAGACGAGTGTGTCATTCACAGATTCCCAATAGGCATTTCAAATCATTGCTTCCAGAAATATATAGTCAGCGTGATGAATTGCCTGCAAGTGGGAAACCGATGCAGAAAAAGTTGTGTGATGATGATGACATGCTGCCACACTACTTCTATTCAAAATTCCCCCTGGAGTTTTAGAATAAAAAGGTGGTTTCGTGATGGAAAAAGTATAAACTGACAAGTTTGTACACAAGTTAAATATGCACTTGACTTGAAGCACCGTTTGGATGCATATAGGTAATATGAAAGGGACAAAATTAAAATCTGGGCAGGATGTTTGTCATTCTTTTCATTTCAAGTTAAATATTACCTATGCACTTTCACTTGCACTTCAAGTAAATTCCAAAAAAACGTTACATATTTATATTTTCTGGTTGAGCAGTGCGGGAATAGCAGCTGCAAGTAATGGCTTTCTGAAGTTATATATATATAGATTGTACGGCGGGTAGGCAATAAAAAAGCAAATTACGTAGGTGAACAATTTAAAAGATTGATTAAGAGGAGTGGATTCGGCACGTGTTGTTGTAGCTGTTGTGCAATGGCTGCTTATTTGGTTTCGAGAAATATCAACTTGGCGTAGTTGTTCTTATTGGTAGGTGAATTTGCAAGTTGGAATGACGTATGAAACTCTAAAAAAATAGCAAACATGAAAAATGAGAGTGGGGTTTTTTGTTGGCCAACCATTTTTTGCAAAAGCCTAGATTTAATCTATGAATACAAGATTTCTCTAATACAAAAGTTTACTCCAGCTGTATTTTAATAAAGTCAAAGTAGCAAAGTGGGATTGGGGGCGAGTCAAGACGTCAAGAGTCAGAGAAAGTAAAATATGATATATGTTGAAAGGGAAAGGAGGCACCAACAAGCCAACAATACGTGTTGATATTTTGACTTGGGAAATGTCCCTAGTGAACTGAACACATTTCTGGGTACAATTTTCTCCAACAAGAAACTTGGGATGGGAGGACAATGTGTTGAAAATTGAATTGTGTGAATACAAAAACCCACATGACAGGAGAAACTCGAAACCAACGAGAATACAAAATACAAAATAAATTACATAGGTACATAACGTTGTCTATATATGTAATGATCGTTGATGATTTAAAACATTTCGTCACTTGAGTCAACGTTTCTCTGTACAGTTGGCCCAGGTTATACACAAGAAATATGGCATGAAATGAACGTTGGGTAATTCCTTGGGCAATACGTATGATTAATTTCCGCAACAAGACCTAATTTGGATATTATTTGCCTCTTGCGAAACCCATAATAATGATCACAAGTGTGACGACAATGCTTTACTTATGTGTGACTTGAAATAGTATGTTATGTTATATTTTTATAAACGTTATAAAAGTACATTTAGCATAAATGTAGGTGATGAATTTTTAAGTGGAAAGACATTCTTTCGGTGTTGTTGACGGAAGCAGTTTTTTTCGTTTTGTATAAAAAAATTGTTTTATTGTTTTGTGTATCCTTATCGCAAATATCATGCGCAGGAGCAATGGCGCAAAAATAAAAAGGTTTAATATTATGGCTTTGATTTAATATCATCACGAGAAAGCATAATATACGAGTATATGTAAATGTGGTTGGGTTTGCTGACCTTTTTTAAAGTTCAAGTGTTTTTGTCGGCAAATTCAATTGAGATTGTGAACTATGCATCCATACACTCCAAGAAAGAGGATTACATATTTACTTTCTTCGTATATGCTACGATGGAAAATCTTGACTTGCTGATTACACGGAACAGGATTTATAGGCACAATATTTGTGCTTGAGATTACCCGAATTGAGCCTAATATCGAATACAACTTTAAGAACTGGAGTTATGAATGAAAGCGTAAAAGAGAAAAGTTAAACAAGTAAGTATGTACCACATGTCATAGAGGTAGAATTTATGCTACCTTGCCCTACATGAAAAGCATTTCAATTTTAATGCAATATTTTAGCTTACGTTTTTACTTACATTCTCCGCTTTCGGTCTAAAGTTCAACGAGTCGGTTTGGTATATGAATGAAACTCAACATAACTTGCAATATTTTTTGTTTTACGAGTTCCTATTTACGTCAAAGTTATGAGCTCACCCTGCCGTGTGCCGCAAACATGCAATCATCCTAGCAGGCTAAAAAACAAGTAACGATTTTCATCATTTATTCGGTATTTCATGTGAAAAATATTCTCGGAAATTGCATTGCATTTCATTGCAAATTGTGCAATGCACAATGGACATGCACCGTTTAAAAAACACACAGTGGGTGAGTGTTGATTAGATCGAGTTACGAAAAATATGGGCTGGCATTTGTTAATAGTATATACAGTATTTTTATATACGAGTTCCAAAGAATCTAGAACATTTAAAAATTAATATTAATATAGTTAGGTTAGAAAAATGCAGCGGAGGTTGAATATATACTGCAAATTGCAACAGTAGTGGTGAGTTGATCATTATAATAAAATGGGTAAATATTTATCATTACGATGAGCTGGCGGTGGACAAAAATGACTAACCATTAGCCATCAATTTTTGAATGTTCTTGTGGTTTCACAGGTTAAATGTCACATTGATTATGTGATTACGCAGCCAGCAGTAACACTTCGTTGCAGTGAGTACCACAAACGTTTGCACGTGCAGTTGGGCATGTAAAGTTTTGGATAGATCGATTCTCATACGGACAACGGACGGACACCTAAATAATATTACATGATTCACATGTCCAAATCTATTTTATGCAAAAGACAGGTCAAATAACTCAACATATTTGTCTTGATAGTCTGCCCGTTTTAGATGACATGAACCTCAGTGACTTTGCCGTGCCTATGTATACATGCATTTAAATTTTTAGTCATGAAAAGATTGTTATTTGGCTTAAAGCGTCAAATGTACTTTATTTTTACTGCCTGTTAAACGTTTTATTTTACCCACAGGTAACCAGTGCGCTGACAAGACAGTACAAGGCTGGCTCGGTTCTTAAAATCTTCAGCACATTCGTAATACTAAAAAGTTTGCATGGTTTTAAAATAGGCAACCGTCATAGCAGAAAATATCGAATGCCAAGTGAAGCCTCCAAATTAAATAAGAGTTTCAAAGAAGGAACAAGGGAGGAACTGGAAGTTGTTGATCGTGTGACAGCAGCATGCAAAATATGCTCACTTTTTAAACCTATTTTTACCTTTAATATATTTCTTACATCTTGATATAAGGGAGCCAAGCCAAACGTCCGTACGTCCACCTATGTATTACGGATTCCAGTGTTTTATTGATTTCAAAGAAGACAAACATCTTTCAGGATCTTCTGGTCGTAATTCTATTACAGATTTAAAGTCTCGGCCAAATAAACGTGGAAATAGAAGTCAACTGTCATTCAATCAACCATATTTTCTTCTGTTGTCAACTTTAAAAATAGACCAGGCTTTGCGTCGTGTCGTCTGTTAAAGGGAATTTTGTGCCCCAAGATTACAAACGGTACTAAAAGCAACCGATTGATTTTGAATTTGCACACTACAGTGGTTTGGGTTGGAAATCTCATTTTATCGTGAAACTGGGAGAGAATCGTACGACAAAGTGAATATAGTGAAAGAAGGCGAGAAACAGCAGGGGTTTTATATTTATCAAAGGGTTTTTGCGATAAAGCCCAATCTACCTTATGCAATACCCTAACCTTGCTCACCTCAAAGAACGGACGGACGAAAGGAAGACGGAAACCTTGAACGACGAATGGTACAGTGCCCATTCGATGCAAATATCCTGGTGTCGTGTGATCTATGTGGTGGGGGATGCTGGCACAAGAATGCAATTACTTGAAGGGACACTCTGTCCGAGAATGCCAGCCAAAAGTTCCAACATCGAGACTTTTTTTCGTTTTATGGAGCCTAACTAGCGCCTTGCACATTTTAAGAATCTCGACTTCGCATATTATGACAAAGTTCAGATGGTGGTGCATAAGATGCTTTGTGATGGGCATAACGCAATAACTGCATCGATTTAAATGGTCCGAAAATAGATTCCAAAACATGTGGATTCCACTCCATATGTTTCTTTCTATAATTCGAGTATAAACGTAATCGAGTACAAGGTAAACTACTTTAAACTATATTGTCATTGTTTCGTAACTATTTGCCTTGAACACGAGGGTGAAGGGAATTAAGAATTAACGAAGGAAAATGAACACTTGTTTTATTCATTGGACTAAAAATGCGAACAAACTACAAACTTTGTATTATAGGCAATTTAAAGGGCTTTTGACTTTCATGAAAACAACCGACTTATCCTAATTGAATAAATTGAGGAAAATCCATATTGATTTACTGAATTCCATTTGGGTTTCCCAAAATTTGAAAGAAAAAAATAGATTCCAATAGTGCACACTTACATTATACATTTGTAAATGTTAAAATTGCTTCACCAAATATAAATGTTGCCTTTACAAATCAAAATTAAAATGCAACGAAATGAAACTTAAAGAACTCGCTAAAATCGAATTTAAATAAATATAATTTGTCCGCTCCAGCAACAGCATTATGTTAGCTTCGTCATACGTCACACCCAGCTTTGGGATGAAATCTGTAGGTGCATGGTGCGTAGTCCATATAGTCCTCCATAGGAAAACGCTGTGGAAAGATAAGACATCCAACAGGAAAGTGTTTACCCCACCACGTCTTTCCTCTTGTAAAACAAGAGGCTTTCCCCGAGATTCCAGTTGTGGTTTTGTACGTTTACCCAGAGTTTTCGAGTTACACAAGCTATTTTCTCAAGATGTTGATGCCTGCATTTTGTAACTTTTAGTTTGCTTCCTGGGCAGGTGGTTTTTCCAACACGTCGCTTTGTTGTTGGCAGTTTGATGAGGCTTAAAAAACGCTTAGATTTGTTTTATCAGAAAAGTGAACGGAATTTTAAAGTGTTGATGGGCTTCCTTGCTACGAGTAAACGGTTTTTTGCTTTCTATTTTCGTTGTTTTTGCGGTTACAGGCGTACATAGGTATTGAGTATTGAGTTTATTTTACGTGCTTGTATAATACAACCAAAAAATAGGCTGAATTCAAATTATTAACACGCAGAGATGTGTACATTTGTATATCTCCGTAAACAATACATCGGTCCATAAAGATTATTATAAGTCATATAACATTCCATTTAAGGTTGTTGTCCGCAATGTATTGTCCTTCCTTGTCCGTCCTTGTATCTTCCGGAACAACAACAAGGGTAAACGTCACAAGCGTTATTACAAAATGTCAGATATATCACATTTGTGTTGGTCAAAAATTGAGTGCAAATGACATCCATTTGCACCAGTTTAGTTTCTTTTCTGATAAACAGCGTTTACCCAAATAAAATAGTTTGGCAGCTTCGTTTTTGTCAAATGAAGTTTCTTAAACTTTGAGTCTGCATAACACTTCTGATTTTAGTATATATTTCCAAAAGGTTGGGTCAAATTCGACCAGTTTTGCAAGCACGTGCGCATTTTTTATAGTCTAGTAATAAACCACGCCTGTCGACTCAGCAGCCTGATCTAATTGTAAGGATTGATGAACTATTGGGAAAACTTACGCGTCATATGACAGGTAAAAGTTATCTGATTACCTACGTCTATTTAAGGCATATTATAAACTGATATAATCAACTAATTACTTTTTGTAGTCATTTTCTAAAAAATGTGAAAGCAGTTTTCTAGTATTAATTATGGAATTGTACAAGAACTTAATAGATATCCCGCTCTGATATAGTACGTAGGTAAAATTAGGTTACGTGTTTATTACATTTACTATGTTTGTCGAAACTGTAAAATATACCTTATATTTTAATATATACAAATTATACATTTAAATAATTTGTAAACAGTAAAATTGGCCAAGAGAACAGTAGGATATATAGCACCAAACCTTTTAATGCAATACGCTTCGCTCATTTAACGAACATTATTTGACCATCTACCCAGACCCAGGATCAATAGCTTCCGAATGATATTTCACAACCCTCTAGCTTTTCGGTCCGTTTGAATACATTTTACCAGTCATCCATTCATCGCTAAATTCCCAAAATGCTCTCCAAGGTTGCGTTCCAATCGACGTGATTGGTGATACCTATTTTAAGCTCTTTATAGGCTGTGCTGACAAATAGTTTACGGTATACAATGACGGATGGTTTGCTGTCTGGTCCAGATTATTACTAGTTTTCCGGTCTGATGCTTTGCTTCTTCGAATTCGTTGTGTTCCCAACGAATTCCCCGTGAAGCACTTTTGTTTTTGGTGGATCATTTTCTTTTTTCTTTGTTCAATGATGTACTGTCTCTATACTACGATAATATTTAGATATAAAGCTACTTTCAATGAGTACTTCAAAGAATGCTTTTCATTTTGTCATCAAGCACGGCGTTTCATAGAATTTTATAATGTCTTTAGTGCTGCCCTTGGTAATTTCCACGGAGCTCTCATCAATCCAATGAGACATGTAGGCGTTTTCAGTGTTTACAATTTTGCCGGTTGAAGAAATGTTCCAGGTATCCCTATTCTGTTCAGTCCTCATGAATATATAGCAACCTATATCATTTACGAACAGTATGGTCCGTACTTGACGGGTCGAAACTCCTACATCCAGAGATGTCACATCCCTTCGTTTATTCCTTATTCCTATCCATTTGCCGCTACCTCTTCGTTTTACGATGACAAACAAATCTGCTGAATGCTATGAAATCCCATTTAGGCATCCCTAATTGATCTGTTGAGTGCTAGCTAGCTGCTATAAATCATTTCCGAGACTTTTGTTTTCACCGATGCGATAACCGGATAACTGACAAAAGTTACGCTTTCCATAATATATATCAGATGAATGAAATCACGTACACTTCTCAACTTGGAAGACGTCGTGACTCCAAGTCGCCAAGGCTAAACACAACTTGCAAATCTTCACAAAAACTCAACCAGCATTCTCAAAAAGGCCACCATTGAAGATAGCAAGCGCGATAATTAATATAACGTAGTAAATCGATTCCTCCTCTAAAAACATAAAATAAAGTGATAAAAATCGGTGCCAAAAGTTAACCAACAATGAGAAGTGCTCAAAATGGAATGGGTAATTTGGTTTACAAAGAATTTCACAATCACGTTTCCCATTAAAGTGTACTGGCAAGGCAAACGAGAAGACACCAGTCACCACCACATAACATGCAAATATGAGCGCGAATGGGGTTGGGGTTACCTAAAATGCAAAATGTAGTTGACATTCCAATCCAATTTACATCTCAAATGGAAGATTAATTCCTACTAGGTATTCCTATTTGTAGAAAACATTTCCATCGCAGCCCTTCGCAAACTGATATGCGTAACACTTCTGTTTATTAATTCAAAAATCATGGGTGGTAGGAAAGTGAAAGGTGTATATTCCTAGAATGCGTTTTAACACATTTTTCGCCACGAGTGACGAGACTCTCACTCAACTCAAGCATCTTCCTTGCGCCTTTGTACCTTTATGAAAGACTATTAAAACTACTGAAGTTTGTTACATGTCTCACGTTTCCACTTCCACTTACCACCAGCCCCACTTCCGTCAGTGTTTGTAATGATGGCGACTTTAGCTCACGTCACACGTACAGTTTACGATTTACGTCAATTACGCACGAAAAAATGTTAAGAAGTGAGTGTGCCAGGTTTTCCCAATACCAAAACATTTTCTTCGACAGAAAGCAAAGCAAGTTTATCGTGCCATGAAGTCGTGATATGATCATGCCATGTGCAATGTAACACATGAAATTCCATTTTTGTCCGTGGAAGAAAGTGTGTTTGCTTACTAACATGCGTGCACTTTTACTGCTACTCTCACGGAAAGTGTATGGTCTTTTCCATTTAAGGATCCTGACTTGAGTTCTGACTCCTCCCGACCGTGTTCTGTCAAGAGGAAATTATGACAAGCTTTTAACCTTTTATGCCTACCTAGCTTACTTCTTTTACGAAAGGGAAAATCAGATAATACCTATGTACAAATTCATGCGTAGGAAGGAATACGTTTAGAAAACGCTCAAACTATCTAAATGGTGAAAGCAGCACTTTCTACAGATATCTGACAGGTCAAGTTGGTTTACGAGAAAACAAATGCTGAAGGCTTAACTTCTTGGAAGACGTGTAATGCAATGAAGTTTGCTCTCCTTTTCTATTATTCTACTACGGCTACTGGAATGTTCAAAATTCAATTGGCTGTATTGGCACACGGATTGTTCTGAAAATTGAAAATTGAATCAATGATCCTACCTGAGTTGAGAGGCATATGCTTCGTGGTTGTTTTTGGGTTTACAAAACAGGAAAGTTGAAAAGGAAAGCGAATTGACTACAACTAAAAAAAGTGCATTTTTATCATGTGATTAAACCAAAAACGGTGCTTTGCAGTTTGCAGGCTCCAATTGAATCATCCGCTGATATCAAAAACACGGACAGATGTTATTGTTGATCGTGATCTGGAAAGGAAATTTGGTTTTTAGCAGAGACAATGGATGCGATGCACCTCGTAGTTGGGCATGCCAGTCACACAAAATCCCCGATTCTAACGCGTCTACCCAGAAAAAAATGTCCTGTTGCCGGATCTTCCTGCGTCGTTCATTTCAGAGAGTCGGAGCGGACGTTTGGGAACAAACTTTACTATTAGTATAGTTTTCTATTATGCATTCGAAAAGAACCTCAAGTTGGGACATTTTCTTTTCGCTCTACTATTCCCCAAGAGTGCGTCACATTTGTGAAAAAAGATCTAGTTTCTAGAAATAGCACATCCTAGAAATATCCAACAGCTACAGCCCACGGCGTAAAATCTCTTTTAATCCCGCTTATACATATACTATAGAGTCTAACCCAACTTTCTTTTTCTTGCACTCATCATCATCTGAACATCTCTCACTAATGCACTTCCCTCTGGTAATCCCTCAAGATGCTAAAAAATGGAATGAGAATGGTAATGAAGGTGGTCGACGAGGTGTGTGTGTGCGACGTGTGAGTACTTCCGTAGTTAAATATGCACTACAGCGAGATGTGCCAAGAGTGTTAATCAGAGGATAAAGTTGTGTGATGAATGCCACCTCCGAAATGATTATTATGGGATGAGGACATGATTGATTAATGTAGTTTACCAAACTTGTCTTGTAAAAGGAAGAACAACCCTTGTATTTTTCTTCCGAACGAGAGGTACCTATGCGGCGCATGGGGCTCTTCCTTTCGTGAAAGTTGTTAATAGAAAATGACATTCCCTGTTTGTTGGTTCTGGTTATACGTTGTAAACAAAACAAAAGGCATGACGAGAGGACATCACCTAGATAGATGGCATCGTTCCGTTATACAATTCTTGGGAAAGGATCCAGGCAAACTTTTGTGGATTCCATGTGATGTCGAATAATACCACCGATTTTTCGGTTTATGTAATACTAGGTATCTCTAATACGGTATTTGTGATTGGGCACAAGCTGTATTGATCTTACCTTTTGCGTGCCTTATTGGAAGAAAGTTGTGTAACTTAAATCATAATCTTGGAAAGCTAAAAAAGAACTTTCGGAGAAGTAATCCACTGACGGACAGTGCAATCACAAAGCTTCAACTCTACCCTTTTTTTACAAAAGTTTTGCAACACATGTGTGGATATAAATAGCTTTCCGGTCTTTTGGGGTGAACGGTTGTTTGGTTATTAAAACGATTCTTATTCTCAAAGATTTCTTCTTCTCAGCTCAGCTCCTAGATTTGTTACACATTTTGGCTTAGAATGCATCAAGTTGTGCAAGAGTGAAAGTTCTGCTTGTTCTGCATCATTCCACTCCAAACTTTTCACAATTCGGGAAGCTTTATTTGGAAGGTAGGTCGACGACGTTCCAAGCTGATGTGAATTTCAGGATAAGGGTTGGGCATGCCTGAGGTGAAGTACCATTTCTAGTGTATTTTGTCTGCTGTTTGCCGTAAAAGCATGGATTTAATATTTTACAGTTCCGAAATCCGGCTTAACTCCCGTTGACAGACAACGGGTTTTCATTAGGATCATATTATATAGCCAATTCCAGGTTTAGAATCTATTTTAATTCTACCTAGGCGGACGTGCGGTGCATGTATATTGGAAATTGGTATATAATAAGTTTGATATTAAATGCGCATTTTATATTTTATGCTAAAAGTTCTCCTATAACGTCACTAAAACCACTTCATTTTTAAGAAAACTGAAAATAATCTCCAGTTCACAGTGTTTGGACGTTCAAAGCTCCTTCCAAAATGCATCTAATCTAAATGCTTAGTTTTATTTTGGCCTAATATGCCTAATACAGCATACCATAAAGGAAATTTAATGGATACGTTTTTGGACTTTGATTTGCGAAACATTGTTAGGTAGAGGGGGACTCGTCGCCATTGACTTATGACATAACACGAATATAGACGACTACTGTAAGCCACATGCATGTGGTACGTTACAGGTAGGTAAGCTATTTCCTATTTTTACTATGCCCAATGATATTCCGAAATTATTTATGTTCCTGCTACTACTACGTCAAACACGGTTTACTTTTCCACTCTTCATTTTACATATAAATCAAGTAAGTTTATTACGTTTTTCCCGATCCAGACTAGATAATGGTACAATAATAAGACCAATGATTCTATAAATCGACTACATTTCATTTATATGACCTTTATTATCACATTAGGCATGAGTCGGCGGAGCAGAAACCAATGAGTTTGCCTTGATGCTTAGGAGCCCAAAGCGTTTTTTCCAGAGTTTTTGCGTCGACAAAGTGCATTTCTGCTTGAATAAGTACTCCACAAGCCGCACAACCACAACTAGAGGTATGTTTTATTCAACCTGGCATACCCGAACCCATCTACGTTGTTATTCTATTGCAGAATGCAGTTTTATCCATATTATGTAGAGAGAAAGCAGCTCGCACTGCACCATGCAGTTATTAGGCAGTGGCCGTTGTATCTGAGGAAATTGTGAGCAAGACTAAAGTGATCGGATATCAGAGTCCTGAGGGACTTTTCCGGAATATCCTACTACAAACCTCCAAATGTCCCATTTCAGATTATTGAATTGATTAACTTGTCTTCTGAATTATAAGTGGCTCCTGCGAGACTCCAGACTCTGATTATTCAGAAATTGAACAAATCCTCAACACCATATGCAACTATAGTGTAACTTGACTGTTTTCTCTGCAGGTATAGACATTCAGGTGTGGGTGTAAGAGATTTCGCAAGCAGATTTATCTTGGAATGCGAAGGAAACTAAGAGAACGGGATTTCTTACATGTCAGGCCGCCTGGCATTACTTGTATTTCTGCGAGGGACCGTTCTCTAGATATTTAAGGATATTTTTTACTTTTCGCTTGGCGTTTAGTTTACCTAAGGGAAACGTTAGTATGTGCAGTCCATTTAGAGCATTACAAATTGCATCTTGCATAATCATCTCCGTAGGCAAAGGCATAAGCGAAAATCTGTATTCCAGCAGATTCCACGGACAAACTATGTAAAATGTGCTGGGAATTAAATGGTGTGAATATTAAATATAGACTTGGGGCTATGTGAAAATTGGCAAACGGCAGTGGTGTGTAAAGAGAAAAAAGTGGTAATAAAAATGGTTTATCGAAAACATCGAAATGTGAAAAGGTGAAGGAATCACAAGATCAAAGCAGTGATTCGTATCAGCTTGCTTAATATCGCACGTTTAACCGAGGCTGACTAGAATATTCCCTGATCAATCCGAGTCCTGGATAATTTGGGTGGCCGTGAGTATCCACTCATGGGTGAAATCTGATCTGCGGGTTGCTTTTGTAATCACATACATTCTTACCACTTAACATTGTTTCCGCAGTTTTGTGAAACCAGAATTTTCGCACTGTTGAATGCACCTACATTCACATCACTGTGAATACTCCCATTCTCTGAATCGATTTTTTTATTCTATAAAAATCTTTGTCGTTCAAAAATTACCTAGCTTAAATTGTTAATATGTTTAATTAAAATTTAGTATCATATAATTATATTCGTGTGTACCTTAATATAAGTGC
>JAANSN010003582.1:0-18036 GCA_036850665.1 Dicranocentrus wangi | reverse complement strand
GACGGCAAAATTAATTTTAATTATAAACGGGAAGTCTAACAGTAGTAAAGATTTGCTTACGAATATCGTCATTATATTGTTGTCTGCTTGTTAGAGAAGAACCGCAAGACCTACCTCAAGGTTCACTAAGTTATTCGTTAGTTTTCCCTTTCATTTACCACCTCGTCGCACATAATTTTCCAGAAACAACTGCACCACCACCATCACACAGTTTTTTGTTGCCTCCTTTTTGCTTCTCTCTTCCCTAATGAATTTTGACTGTGAGTGATGACGATAAGGATAATGAGTGATTACAACTCGTGATAGAGTAGTGGTACATAAGCAAGCACACATCCACTTCACCATTTTTCAATTGAAAACGAAGCCAGGGTGAACAGAAGCCGTATCAAGAGCGGGGCTACATACTGCTGCTGCTATGCTGGTTCCAAAAAGGAAGGGTAGATTAGAGACAAAAAGCCCTGATCAAACAACACACCACGCTTATATAAGTGTACTGGAACAACTCTGTTGTTTTCATTAGGATCACAAAAACGGGGGTATTAAAACACGCATTGTTCTTATGGGAGGGGAGGACAAAATAAACTCTTCTTTTCCTCATTAGCTCCGCTCCAGCTGTAAAACTTTTTGGGAAGCAAGCAGCATTGCACTCTCTTCAGAAAATAAAGTTGAGGATGGTCATGAATGATCATGATCATGTTGGATATTTTACAAACAACACAACTACTTGTTTTTATCACGAGATTTTTTTTTGTGATGAGTATAGAGCATTTGAGAATTGTAGCTGAATGAGTAATGCCAATACCCGCATGGCATCATCCTCAAATTACTGATATTTTTATGGGCTTCTGTCATGCAAATCACTTCGGTGATGAAAATGAAGTCATCGAGAAATGTAAATAGTGACGAAATAGGAGGATGATGATAGTTACGACGAAACCGAAGACATGTGTAATAATAACTGAATTTCAAGTTTTGGGAATGGGTAGCAGCCATGCCATGCAAGCCATCCATGGTCAATATCTTCAATGCAAATTACAAGCAATAAGCATTTCAGCAGAGCATTATGGGATGCAATAAAAACGGAGAGAAACGTTTTTTTACTTACGATTTCAAACCGTTGGAAAGCGACGGCTTTTTAGGGCGAAAATCTCCCTAAAAATGGACTCATCATCATCACTCACTTGAACTTGCTTCACATTTCAGAGTGATCACGACGACCCATCGTTTCATAAACGCCAGGGTTGGTCGGGGTGGCCGAAACTGCAAGATCATTTCATAAAAAAAATACATAATATCATGATATATTTTTATAGAATCTGCCGTTTAACGATAAAATGTATGGGGTGCTTTGACGGAATGCGGTGAGCTGGTAAAGTGATATGGAATAATATGTGGACGTTGAGTTTCCTTCCAGGCAGAGAGTTGACTCTAAATTCTAAAATGCAATTGACAACCATAATATATCTGACTCATCTCGACTCGCTCAAAGCGAGGGAATCAAACATGATTTTTAACGGTGTGCCTTTAATGATGCAAACCCTGCCTGCGCATTTCATTTGATTTCTTTTTTTTTCTTTTTCAATTTATTATATTATACTGAATTGGAACTGGAGGGAATGGGGGTATGGGAGAGGCGTGGATGACGGAAGAAAAAAAAGGGATATTTATTGAACAAAAAAAGAATTAAGAGGACAATAAAACTGTCCTCTTGTCTCGGGATGACTGACTTTTCCCACAAGCACACTCTCGATATCGCTCTGGCTGGAGCTGATGAGGATATCGATTTGGAAGTTGTAGTTGTATGGGTAGAACAAACGGGAGCCGGAGAATTTGGGAGCATTGATTTTATTTGGGATTTAGCGTTTACATCAACGCAGTCCGCCAGGCTTATCTAACGTTATAAAGTACAAGCTTGGCTTATTGAAAATATAGAGCAACGCCAAGATTTTACTCATTCTGCATTAATTATTATCCATTGATTTTCACTTGAATTCAATTCCTTCAGTAATAAGGGATTGAAAAGAAAAATAACTCCAAAACTCCAACCGACTTTTTTTTTCTCTCTCTCTCTCTCCTTCATTCTTCCCACCTGGCTCCTATTTGCATTTTCAATTTTGCCCTCCATTATTCACTATCCATTGAGCCATATACCACACATGAAGGTTTGAAACTAGCCGATCGGTAAAGTAACGCCCTTTTTTCATTACCAGTGCCGAACTAATCAATAAAGTATTTTTTTCTCCCCTGATGAACGAACGAACGAACATCATGAACAACACCATGATTAAGGGGAAATGTATATATATATCGAGGGCTGCGCAGCCAGCCTGCGATGATGATGATGATGATTATTATTTTATTATATAATGATGTGAAATGTAGAGCACACACGAAATACTTTGGGCTTGCTTGCTTGTCACAGAGAACCCTTTCACAAAGGAAGCCAACCATGTCCACAAGCAAAACCCAGGACCTACCTTTTTTTCTCTTCTTTTCCTCCACTACTGTTCAGCTCAATTTACCTTTATAGATTATTTCATTATCAATTCCGGGGAGTGCCGGCAACAACTAGAGAGGCAGTTAAAAATATATATTTTTTTTCTCTCTAGTGGAAATTAGTATTTTTGGTTTAGTTTGAAGTAACATTAAGGAAGGGAGGGAGCCTTTTGAACTAAAATCAATTGGAATATATATATAAGTACGTATATTGAACCGCTTTTATGTAGTTTCTTTTATGTTACAATTTCGTCCGAGTTTAACCTGAAGCATCATCTCTGACCGACAGGTAGTTATATTCATGCGGACTCAATGGGACTCTTCTTTTCTCACTCGTACCTTTTAAATCAAAGGGAAAAGTAGGAGTTTTTCTCTTTTTTTTCAACGGACTGATTATGATATCGTCGTTCCTTCTTCAAGTTGGAGAGAAGGGTTAAAAAAAATTGCTAAAATGTACATGTGGGGCAGCAGTAGTTGTAGCTTCTCCTTTTTATGGTAGATAGTTTTACATGGTAGATATATATTTCTCTCACTGTCCCTGATTGTGAGTTAGTGCCCATTGAGTAGTATTTTTGTGTGATGCGAGAGCACTGCCACCCGGCCATCCCATCATCAGCCCTCTCCTTTGACAAGACTGACAGGTAGGCTGAACAAGAGGAAACAAAAACACAAGCCTGTCAGCTACCGCAACTTACACTTCTCTCGTAGTTTTTTTTTTGCTCTAGCTCTGCAAGAGCAGGAGCAGCAGTAGCAATGCTGTGTGTGTTTGCTTTATTCATTCATCAGAACTGGGATCGAGTTTTTTTTATTTGGTTATATATATATAAAAAAATTGAATATATATATTTTTTTTTATTGTCTACAACAAATCCTCTCGTCAAAAGAAAATGAAGAGATGAGGAGTGAAAGAGAGAGAGAGAGAGATGGTAAGAAGAGTCATCGTCGTCTTTGCTCTTCTCCCAAATGAAGATGCTCATTGCTCATGTTAGCCCACTACTGCATTATTATCTGATCGTTTAATAAAGTAATGGTTACAATTTCTTCTTCAGTCTTCTTGTTGCGTGGCTCAAAAAGTTTAATATGTAATGCGTGCAGGCATGTCTGAGAGGCTGAGAAGAGGAGATACACACACCCTGACAACTTTTTGAAGTGGTAGTGTGGTAGCAGGCAGCAAGCAGAGGCAGATGAGATGAGAGGAGAGGAGAGAGACGAAGATATATCAAAATGAAGTTAGTTGGATGTGATTTGAATATCAAGTTGGGCCCTTGTAAACGAATTAAATGATAATTGTGGGATGGGAAGATGAGGAGAATGAAGTTCTTTAAGATGATTAGGCGGGAGTGGGATGTGTGTGTGGGGAGATGAGATGGTTTATGGAGGATGGTGGTATTTTCGGATTTTCGAAGTTTTATTTAAACGTTATTATTTTTTTAATTTGTATACGCATATTTGTCGAGTACATAGGTTATCAGTTTGTTATTTGTTTGGTGTGAACGCAAAAACGAGCAAAGAATTTGAAGCAAATTCTCGTTTAAACGTATACCCTCTCAGCCCCGCACAGAAGCCACCACCACCACCACTCTCGGAAAAGGCTGACGACGCGGCGTAGGGGAGGGGAATCTCTGGAAAGAAAACAAATTGTAACACAGACAGACAACACGAGAAACAAGACAAGCTTGTTGCTGGCCCAAGGTCTTGACTTGACTCGGTGATCTTTTAGCTCCTTGAGAAAAACCACTTAGTTTAGCCCTTAATTGTTTTTATCTCGTCTTAATTTCATCGGACATTAAAGAGGCACTAATCGCTTAAGGAGCTTACCCGGCTCCGATTTTACTCCTGACTGCGGAGTCGAGTCATCATCATCATCATCATCATCATCATCACCACCACCACCATCACCAAACCTATCATCATCTTGTGTCTTTTTCTCTGGAAAGGAAGCGGGGAAAAAGTAGAAAGGGAAAAAAGTGTTTCTAGATAAATGGCACTAGGGCTGGGATCTGACGATGAGTAGGAGCCAGTGGTGGGGGAGCTTGGCGAATGTGGGGTTAAATTACAACAGGAGAAAAAACAAAAGGAGCTGCTCTCATTACTCAAGTTGAAAATGTGTCTATACACACACACCACCACCACCTACAGTTACTTCAGTTAGCTCAGTATCGCCCTAGTTGATTTTGAATCTTATCAAAAAATAATTTCACCGCTGAAAACCAACTAAAGCTAAACAAAAATTTCAAAACTAGTCCTCTCCAAAACCTCGTCTTTCTACCAAAATCTGCAAACTTCCACGCTCACTAATACAGTCCAACTGTCCAAAACTTCCCATTTTCTTTTTTTATATATTTTTTCCCAATTAATTACCCAAGTGCCATAAAAAATTCTCCCCGTCATTTCCAAATCTCATTCTTACTCCCCTAAAAAATCCTCTCTCTCTCTCTCTCTCCCTTGTCCACCCATATCATCTTCTATATCCCCACAGAGCTCAGAGCGCACTTAAGCTTAAAAAATAGGAAAAAGGACATATCCTCACTCAATATAATTCAACCCAGAAAAAAAAAAGATCCATTGCCTCCGCATATATATATCATCAATATATAACAACCGTTTTTTTCCAGTTCCAATCCTTCCATTTCATTTCTCCAATCCAATCCCCATTTCACATTTACGCTTGCCTGCTTTACTTACACTCGGATAAAAAAACAGAGCGAATATGTCCTGCTCTGTAGCGTAATGATTTTTTTTCTCCATAAAACACATAAATGGAGAGATTCCCATTCTGAGTATGTATTTAACTCTGCAGAGTTTTGTGTTGTTCCAGAGAGAAAAAATAGTAGTGCCATGCATGCTCGGACCGTAAAAAAATTCCCTCTAGTCAAGTTGGACAAACCTCATCGTTTTTATTTTTTTTAGCCCTTCTTCCAATGAGTCCTTTACATTTTTTTATTTTCCCCTCTTGATTCATTCTCCTCAAATTGGAGCCGAGGTTGTGTCGTTTCCAAAATCCATACCCGGAACCGGGTATTAGTGGACGGGAGTCAGACACTAGGGATAAAAAAAATAGAAAATTCCCTCGACTCCCTAATTTCGTTCGTTTTTTATATCATTCCTCCTTTTTCCTTCTCTGGATTCAGCGTGAGTATGAGTATGATTCATACCAATTTTTTTCCCTTTTCTCAACCCCTTAAGTATAGTGTCTTGTCGCAACTCGTCGTCGTCCTCCTCCTCCGTCCTCGTCTGTAAGTAAATGCCTTATTATGCGTGTAATGCGTATCAATTTACATTCTATCGCAATCACCAACTTTGAACGAATATCATCAAATTGAACAACAAAAACTCATCGTATTTAAAATTCAGTACGGTTCACTTTAAAAAAAATATATATGTATATACATCGCATCGGCTTCATTCAGCACTACTGCTGCAGCAGCCTAAGCTACCACCACCACCACCACCTCCTCAAATCAGTCTCAATACTCCCTTTTTGTCTAGCATAATTTCGTTATTTCGACTGTCTGACAGGAGTCTTCTTCCAATTTGTGACGGGTGGCGGGTCTATATAAGTAATTTAAGGATTTTTCATTCACTCACTCTCCTCTGATCATCTCGCCAACCGAAGCAAGCGTGTGTTGTGTAGTAGAGTATTTTTTTAAAATAGAGAATGAGTCTTCTACTAGCTTCATTCACATCTTTGCTACCTTTCTGATCTCTCCACGGCACGGCACACACACACACACACACAGACACACGGGAAGGATAAGAAGGTTGAAAGGGGCTACAAGAAGACTGATTGTGAGTGAGTGAGCCCATATCTACCTGAGAACTCCAGCAGAGAGAGTAATTACCCATGAATCATCTCCACATCCGCCCAAAAAAAATTTTTTTTTCATACTCACTTGAGTCAGTGCAGTGCAACTTCTGCTCTCCTCTCGTATTACATGCATATAAAATAGTGTTGCACAGTTTTGTCCTTTTGCTTTAACTGCTAAATGCTACCATCCATTTAAGTATCACTTTTTTAATGGAACCCATTTTTCTCTGTTTCTTTTTATATACATTCATTGAGTAACCTGCTCTCTGCCAGTGCCTCTCTCTCTCTCTGCATTCTGCAACATTTTCAGTCATAAAAATCACCTTTGATACGTCCTCACTTTATTATTTTCGGCTTGTGAGCCAGATATTATTTTTCTCCACCAAATTTAGCTGAACGGAAAGCATAATAATAATAATGCTCGCCTTCCTTAGCAAAGGCACAGCTCGCAATGAAGCTCTTCAGTCAGAGTCATTCATTCATTTGACTAGCTCATCAGATCAGAGCTCGCGAGCAGGCATATAAAAACTCGTCACATTTATAATCACACTTGTGATGCTTCACCTTTTTTTTTTCTTTTTCACAATGGACTACGACTATAACACAAAATCCTATTCTAAAAATTCATGTTTTTTCTCCTCCTCACAACTCCCTTCGTTGTTATAATCATCATCAAAATAATCATCCATAATTTCCTCTTTTCTTCTTATTCCCTATTTCCCATGTTTTCCCCTTTTTCGTGAAAAAAATTGAGGTGATTTCTCAAGAAAAAAATACCAAGTTAAAAATGGGATGCTATATACATTGAAAAATTAACTTTAATAGCGAGTCACTTGTTCACACAGAAGAGGAGTGAATAAAATGTGGGACTAGGTGTTTTAAAATAGGTGTCTCTCTCTCTCACTCACTACTCAAAACTCATCTCATCCGATATAAATTTTTAAATACGTGTAGCCCCCCAAATTTATATATATATTCATAATCTCACGTGTGTAGTAACATGCTCTGAGTGAGAAAAGCCAGAAAAAAGAATAATTTCCTTTATTTTCTGATAAACACAATAGAGTGGAGAAGTTATTGTTGTCCACTAATAGCTCACAGAAAAAAAATGTATATTTCTCTCACTCATATATGGTGCCCGAAAACTAGAGAAAAAAGAAGTCTGTGAGCGCATTTTGTCGACTTTTACAAGAAAAAAGAAGAAAAGGGACGGATTTAATTTTTTAATGGGGATTCCTCTCTTTTCAGAGATAATCGGAGAAGTAAATGTCGACAAAAATGGGGATTGAATGGGAAATCATGACTGAACTGCAAAAAAGCTTTGTTATTATTATTATTGCTCTGCATATATGCTGCTCTGCTGTACAACAAGTAGTACGTACACAATGTATTGTGAGTTGTGTTCTCTAATAATTGTCATTATTATATATATATTTTTTCTCTGATTGCAACAAAACTACTCTCAACTTGGGAGGTGTTGTTGTTGCGCGATAAAACGGCTTTTGTATTAAAACTTCAAAGATTTTCTCTAAGACGCTCATTTTTATTGTTTCGTCATGCTTAACGTGTTCCACCAGAAAATAATAATAAAAAAGGAGGATTTTTATATAAAGTTTGTATGCATAACATGAAAATATATAGAAGAAGAAGATGAAAAATGCGTGTCTAGAAATTGTAGAGTTTGCCAACAACGCCAACAACGTGTCGTCGTCACCACCAGTTGGCTGACTCTGGCTACTGTGGGTGAAATGATTTTTTTACTTTTAAAAGATGCCATTTTCACCTGAAAAATATAAATCCTGATTAGGTTCACCCAAGAACCTCCCATTACGCTCCCGAGTAAATCACGTTAATTACCAGTTTTACGGGGACGAGTTGGTCGTTTTTTGAAAATAAATTTGAATTAATGGTGGGGACACTGACTGAGTCACCGCCGGACTGTACTGTACTGGCTCTGGACAAAGCGTTATAATTATTTTGTAATTTTTCAAAGCGCCCGTCACCCCGTGTGGAACCCGGGCAAATGACTCATTTTTCTTCATTAATGTAATACGGCCGTGAAGGAAAAAAAATGGGAGAATAGTAAATAAACTTAAAATACAATTTTTGGGACAGAACGAACGCGGTTCCATGTAGGGGGAAGGAAGGCTTTTCTATTTTGGAGTTTTTGTGGACAAAAGGCATTAGCGAACAGAGAGAGAGAGAGAGAGAGAGAGGGATGGATATACCGGATGATGACATGAATTCTGGGAAAAAATGTCGGGAAAAAGGTAAAAGTTGTGTAATAATGACTAAATGCTAATATCTAATTCTGACTTGTGGTGATGCTGGTGGCGTAAGTGATGGTGGGAATGGGAAGCTAAGAGGGGAAAAATCTTTCATTTTTGTAAGTAAAATGAGTATAGACATAAGGCACGCTGGATGTAAAGGATGGGATATTATATGTCATTATAAATGCCGACCTGTGACTTTGATGATGGAAATGCATGCTGCTGGTATGGTGGCGGATAGGCTTGATGATGATGAATGATTTGACCGATACTTTTACGAAGCTAACAATAATTGTATATTGTAGGTTATATAAATTTTACTGAATGAATTTGATGTTTTCTTACTAAAATCCTCTCGACCCTTTCAACTTGAGAATTATTCTTAACACTGATTACTGGCTATTTCGTAAGTATAAATATAGCCGGAAGAAGTGGTGAAGGCAGTCTCATCGCATTTGGCTAAATTTTACCGCGAGAAAAACGACAGCAAAGGTGATACCGACAACAGCTATGGATCCAAGGCAGCACATCAAGAAACAATGCAGGCCTAGGAAATTCCTTGCCCCTTGACTTCGTTGCGGGTTAAATCCTGTAAATGGAGACCCCAGAGGTGGGGGTGGTGGTGGTACAGGATTGTAGTAAGGGGATTGGAATCCCTGTTGTGGGTAACCCATCCCAGACGGAGGGTATCCAGCATTGTTGTACTGGGGTTGGAATGCCTGACGTGGATATTCTGCGGGTTGGAAAACTTGATAATCGGAGTCAGAGGTAGAGCTCGAGGTCGCCATACTTGATGGGGACTACTAACCACTGCCAATCTACGTTACGCAATTCGCCACTGACTGAAAACGCCGATCTGATTTCTGGCTTTACGAATGACTAATTAATTACCAATGCCTAAATAATGAGCCCGGTTTGCTTATTTCAACAGTGATTAATACATACTTTAACTGTAACACAACACGTGTCCGTGTATATCGATAAAAATATATGCATAGATATAGGCAAATAAATTTCTTATTAAGGTCTTTGATAAAAGATATACTTATTATTTTGAGATTAATGCCGACCAGTGCCTTTCATTATGGACGTGCGATAATTGTGCTGGCGGATAGGTTTGATGGGAATCGGAATGAATGATTTGACCAATACTTTCGCACGGTTTAATTGCGTATTATGGTAGGCTATGTATCTTAAACTGTAACACAACACGTGTCCGTGTATATCGATAAAAATATATGTATATCCAAAATATAGCACGAATTATACCGTAGCAGTAGTATGCATAACAACCTCTCTATACAGCCAGCCAGCTATACAATATCCTCCAACCAAACCCCTTCCAACTTCACCATTTATTTTCTACTGGTCATCTCCATTCTTTTTTTTCCCGAAAACCATGATTTATTTTCCCCCAAATAAAATAGGAGCATCCATTTATCCCTAAACAAAGTGACCTGCAGGATATCCCCAGAAGAAGAAAAAAAACCAACCAAAACCATATTCCACCACCACCGCACGATATCCACTACCACCATCGCCATCCACCACCGCTCCACACAGCAGCATTAACACAAAAATCTTCTTCTTTTTTCCCTCAAAACCCTATTGTTCAATCCCTGCCATTATGGTCCGAGAAAAAAAAGAGCAAAAGAAGAGAGAGAAAAAAAAAACCTTGTGTACACAAATGCTGCTGCCCAACAGCCTACAAACAAAAAAACTCGGTTGTATTTTGCTACAACCAACCAACCATGTTCTCCTGGAGAATGGGCTCATTCAGGCCATCCAACAACAACAATAATAGCAACACCTACTTAGCCACACTGCTGCCTGTGCACATTACGTAAAAAAAAGCATAACTCTATAATGTACGTTCCTTTTCCTCTTTTCCTAAGAAAACAAAAAAAACCGTGAATGGTAGTACACACCTTGACGTAATTCGAAAATGAGAATGGAGGCAACTCGGCTGCTCGGCTACCTATCCCCAAATATATATAATTGCAAGTGTAACTTGGCGTTCACTTAGCGGAGATAAAAACCGTGGGAAAGGTGGGCTCATAAAGCGTCAAGTGTGAATTTTTCTCTTGTTCAAAAAAAACCTTCTCTCCACCACGCAGCTTCCCTTTCATTCCTTTTCACTTGTTCATCATATGACTATGAGCCATAATATATATCCAACCAAAAATCCCATATATATCCACTCAGAGAATACCTATATACCTGATATTACTAATCCTTGAAAAATACTCTGAAGCATTAAAAAAATCCTCATTTTTCCTTTCATTATTATTACTTTTACGTGCTTTACTGATTTCTCCCCCGGCATACTTAACTCTAATAAATAATAATTGTAATGGCTGACGGAAACTTGAAAAATTTGGGGAAAAAACATAATCTTATTGCTCATCTCATCTCCGAAATATTATGTTTTTATAATATCACAATGGACATTCCAAATAATTCATTATTACTCCCAGGAGTAAAGAGAGAGAGAGAGAGACGACACGATCAAGATTACACACATTCCAGCCTAAAGACAAGTAAAGCAAGTCTCTTCTCAAAGTGTAAATTTGTTGGCCACTCATTTACAAAAAGGAAAAGAAGAAGAAGACGAAGAAGAAGAAAAAAGTCAGCATGGAGGAAACAAGATTTTTTTTCCTCTTCTTATTTTTTCGGAGGAACAATAAAGTAAAAATTATACACACATTTTGGTATTCATAATATTCCAATCCGGTTACAAGAGTAGGAATAAGTATCTCCTTATTTATCAACCATTACGATCAACTCATCCTTTTTTATCATCATTGACCAAGAAGCTCATTCACTACTCACTCCGCATCCTTCAACTATCGACTCTCGACTCGACTCCACTCTTTTTTCTTCTTTTGTATCCAATAAGACAAACGGAGAGATATTATATTCTTTTGTTAATCAAAGGGAATGCTTCAAACCTGTCCAGCAATTAAATAATATCTTGTTACATCATCGGTCTGCCCAAATGGAAATTTTTATGAGCTATTAAACATGATACGAAGGAATGACGGGGAGATGCATAAATTCTAACAAAATATGTTTTTTTCTTTCTCATTCTTGGCTCAGCTTCGCCTCATCTTGAGAGGTGGTGGTTGGTGGTGGTGGTGGTGGCAATGATGATCAGACTATATTTTTTTTCTCTCTCTCGCTCTCTGAAAGGCTTTTACTCTTCTTGTGTACAAATTCAGGTTCAGTTCAAGTGATTGTTAAAAAAGTTAAGCATTTTTGTTTTCCTCTTCTCGCTCTCTAATCGCTTGCCTTTTTTCGTTTAGTGAGGAGAACAACGAGCAACGAGCAACCAACCCCAGAGTTCTGATAATTAATGGGAGAATTTGCATTGAACGATCTTTTAAATGTAAAGCTTGTAGCTGGGGACACAGCTCGAGCGAGAGAGAGAAAGAGAAAAAAAGAGAGCTGGGAAGTAAACACCATCGTCGTCGTCTTTTTTTAGGGAAGCAGTAGTGCTCTGCTCTCGCTCAGAGCAATGTTGGGCTATCTATCTCAAACTTTTTAAGGATTACATTGACACCCTGGTCATCCCGCAACCTGGTCATTTTGACCACATCTGCAACTCTGATTGCCTCCTTATTTTATTAGTATTGGACTTGATTATGTGTACACGTAGGCATAGCTAATCACTGACACTTACATGCAGCAGGGGATGTAAAAACTTGGCTGAGATTTTGGCAGGGTGGCCTTTTCCTTTTAGGAGATTTTTCATGGAGGCCTCGCCCGCCACATCTACATAGTTAAAATCTTGTAAAAAAATAATGGTAGGGAAAAATGTGCTATAGGAAGAAGACGAAGATGAAGAAGGAGAAGAAGGGGTCTATCCAAAAAATCAACTTTTTTTCTTCTTCTAATGACAGAAGCAGAAGCCCAGTCGTGGTGTTCATCATCTTCTCCTCCACGAAATGGCCAGTAGCACGGAAAAGTCATAAAATTAATGGTCACACACGCACAGTTCTGCTAAGGGATGAGCATCATCATGATCATCATCATCAACAACATCATGATGTGTTTTGTGATGCATTACATTGGGTTTCCAGAGAGAGAGAGAGAGAAATGTAACATATTTTTGGGTGGAAGATGGCCCCTGCAGAATTTCTAAAACAACTGACTCCGAGCAGAGGGAAACAAGGGCAAAAATGTGTGTAAGTGTTTATGAATCGTCTTTGGTACAAGAGTTCATCTAGTCAAGAAATGAAACATATTATGCAAATGGGCTCATTACTTAAAAAGTCGAAAAGAGATAAAAGGCGAGAGAAAGACAGAGATGCATGGCACTAATCCCAAAAAATATTATATACTCTTGAAGGGAGAACCAAGAAAAAAAACGAGGATCGAGATGAGATGCTGATGCTGCTGCTGCTGCACCCCTCAAGAGCTTTTGGCGTTGTGTGAGGTGTATTTCTCGGCAGAGAGAGAGAGAGAGAGAGAAAAAAAATCTACAGATTGTGTGTGCATAAGGGCAGCTAGGGAGCAGGTAGGTAGATGACAGCCATTCAATATACCATTTCACAGGTGAGTGTCAAACAAGATGAATGGAGAGATTAGTACGTGTTAATGGTCAGCTAAAGGGGAAAATGGAAAAAATAAGATTCGTTTTTTTGCCTTCAAGGCGGTTTCCTCCGCAAGTTATTATGTGTGATTAGGGCAGAAATTCTGGAGGAATTTTTCAAGAGGAAGCTGCAAAGCTCTCAATTTCATAATTAAAATGGAGAAAAAAGCAAAAAAGAAGAAAAAGCTTTTAATATTTAGTTTCATCTTTTAACCTAAACCGCTGACATGATGACTATAGAGCATCACAATGGCACTGCACAAGTTTTTCCCTTCAACTTCAACCCATAATATGCCTAGCTATACATATATGCACTGCGCTAAAATTATTTCGCAACTTCATCCACATACCCATATTGTTATTGTTAAATTTATCAAGTCATATCTTTTGCTCTCTCTGTGAACGAAAGAAGAGAAGAAGAAAAAAAACCCGCTGATAACAATAATGAATGGTGCAACGATGTTGATGATCATGATGACGAAGATGAAGAGTTAGGTTGGCAAAAAGGTCGTTAAACCTCCTTTTTTCATCTCTGTTCAACCATCAGATCCAACTATTTAGATACATATTATTCACTCGCCATATTCAAGTTTATATCCCATATTATCCAAAGAGATGAAAGGATTCTCGGAGTTTTTTTTGGAGTGAAGTAAGAAAAGAGGAGAATTTTCCTTTGTGTTTCACATCAATTCAATCGAGAGAGAGAGAGACAACGTGTATTGTAATACGAATCGTCATCATCATCATCATCATCAGGTAAATACAGGGCACATATGTCTCAACAGGAAAAAAATAGGTTCATCAGTGGCAAAAACATCAGTTTTACATAATCTCTTGGAAGTATTTCTTATTTCCATTACATATTATTCCTTTTAAGATGAAAAATGGGAAAGAAGGAAAAAAATTTACATTTTTGATGCATAATATGCTCAATATGATGCTCTTCCCATAGGTCATTTTGTTGTTGTTTGGTTATTTCTGATCCAATAAACTTTCCGGATGGGATTATATTATTTTGTTCACAATTCTCTACCTACCAATAATTATGCCACTATATCACCTTGATAATAATAATGAAACTTCATCATGCATAATATTATTAACTTATTTAGTCGGAGGAACTGTGAGACCAACGGCGGACTCATGCATCCATAATTTGTAGTCGGTTTTTGAAGGTTTTCACACAAAATTTATGTAAGTTTCGTGCTGAAAATGTGAAGGTTGCTTGTATTTTGGGGATATACATACACAGTACGTAAGTAAGGAAAGAAAAACGTCTTCACTCGACTCGGGGGATAATGATGATTACAAAGTTTTTTTTTCTCTCTCTTTCTCTCTTTTAGCCTCACACTTAATATTTTTATTCGTTCGTGTGTGAATAAAGTAATTCTGTTAATGAGACTTCATTACATTCCCCGTTTGTAATTTTCATCTCGGTAAACATTCTCACTTGGGATGGGATGATGTGCGAATATTATTTAAAAAAGTGAAGAATTATGACTAATGTTCTTATAGACTGTTAGATAGAAGTACTGTGTGTGGATTAGAAACATGTCGTGACTCAAGTTTCAGCCAAGGTTCGCTTATCTTCTCTTCTCTGCGTTCAATAAGGGGAAAAAAGGGTTGTGATGATGATGATGAAAAATATTATAATAAGCTTGGCGGCGGCGGAAGGTTTGCGTAACTCAGCTCAACTCAACTCTCAACTTCTCCCCCATTTCCACCAGAAACTGAACTGAGACAACAAGAAAAGTGTATGTTAAGTAAGAATATAATATAGTCCGAGTCTTTTGAAACAAAATACATAAATGCTCTTTCAAGAAATTATATGCACACATATATTTTCATGCATTCTCCTGTGTTAATTAACTGAGACAACAAGAAAAGTGTATGTTAAGTAAGAATATAATATAGTCCGAGTCTTTTGAAACAAAATACATAAATGCTCTTTCAAGAAATTATATGCACACATATATTTTCATGCCTTCTCCTGTGTTAATTATTAACCTTGAGACAGAACCAAGTTGATGGCATGTGAAATGGCCGCGTCGTCGTCGTTTTCCTTGTGTAAATCAGCCCGCACGAAAAAATATATAAAAAATCGTTCGTTCGTAATAGTCTCCGTAATTGAGTGAAACAAGAAGCTAAAGACTCAATTAAAGTGATAATTTAGCGAGAAAAAACCAAAAAGAGTTAGAGTGGCTATAGTTATGTTCATGTTGTGCCATACCGTGCTCACATTCACACAGTCCCAACCAGCCGCAGTCACTATCAGATTGAGCATGAGAGCCACCATCATGCCTACCTATATCTACAGGTATAAATCAGCTTGTTATTCAGCCGGGCTGGAGTAAAGGAAGTCAATTAACAGAGTAAATAGCCATCTCTAGCCCGTTAATTTAGAAGTTAATGCAAGAGAGAGAGAGAGAGAAAAAAAAATCCCAAATGCAATGAAATTATTAAGTGTGTATAGTACATTATTGTAAAAAAAGGAAAAGAAAACCCATGACGGTGTAGTGGATGGTGGTGGTTACTCCATCCACTCCTTCACATATATATAGGTTTCCCTCGTTGGTCATTATCATTAATAGTGTATCCTGTTTTATAGCCGTATTCCCCGACAAATGAGAAACATTTCGTGGCCGTAGTTGGCCGTAGACTCTAGGAACAAAGAGCTGAAAATGTCTGTATTCACGAAACGTTGTTAATGAGTCGTCGACGTAGGCGCACCGCCACCGCTCTGCTCTCTGCTACTTAAAATCAAGTCCAGCCTTTTGTTTCTGCATGCGCAATCCAAACCAAACCCATTACCACCAACTCAGCCAGCCAGAGAGTGGCAAAAAAGCGAAAAAACAATCTGTTGGCGATTATTAACGAACGACTCAGCAGGTTGAAACCCAGGGAGAGAGAGAAAAAAATAACATGAGCAGCAGCTATGGCTCACACGTAGAGAGAGAGAGAGAGCGTTTGTTTCATTAGGAAAAATCCTCATCATCATCATCATGCTCATGAGCTCATGTAAAAAGTAAATTAACCAGGTGCATACTTTATTTTGCTTAGGTGTCAAAACATGCTGGCTGCCACCTCCGTTCCATTAATTTTATTGAAATGGAGGCCAGGTTAATTTCGTGGCACGCAAATCAGAAAAAAATAATGAAGAGTGGGGACGGGGAGGAAAATAAATAATTTTAATGGCAATTGTAAATAATCAGACTAGCCTTATGACAGAGGGAGCAAAGCAAGGAAGGAATAAAAGCATTATTTTTTCCAACAACCAATCCCGAAAGTGCTTCGAATGCCAATGACGATGCGATGGGGGAATGGTTAAGTAAATAAAAAGCAGTAGTGTAGGTATATATATATAATATAATATGCTGATGTGCTCTGTTCCCCTTGCACACGCAACACGGATCGTGAGGATTATGAAGTTTTATGTTATGTTATATTATATGAGTTGCATTTTTCTCAGTTAAAAGTTTTTCCACTGCGCGTTAATTGAAAAAGGTCATTATGGTTGTTGTGTGTAGTCAGAACTAACTCGGGATGATGATGATACTAATGCATTGTCCAGAAAAGGTAAAAATCTTTCGAAGACGTTCCCTGCTCTCTTGTTGCGAGAGGAATACAAAAGGGGGAAAAAAGAAAATCTTTTCAGCCAGGGTTTTGGTTCCTTGATGTCTACCACGGCCACGAAAGGGAGATCACCATGAAAGAAGTCATACTCTCTGGTGGGGTATGACCAGCCAGGAAACTTGTATTGTTCCCTTAAACACATTCTCTCTTCTTTTTTTCTGCTTTGCTTTGTGAAAGAATGTGTGTGTACTACCTTTCGAGGTATTCGAGCTGAATATTATCCAGAAGGTAAACATGAGATATATGATGGTGGTATATGGTGGTGGCGCGGTGGGATGTGATGATGACGATATTCCAAACAATTTAAACGCTTCATAATCATGAATGACTTTGAAACGAGAACAATAATCTGCCTGCTCTTTGGCGTGCTTTAATGGATGCTTTTTGTCGACAGCAGGAAATGCTTATGGTGTTTATTTAGCTTTTACGTCAGGCTGCCCATTTACTATACCCAACTACTACCTTTTGTTCTAGGTCTTTTCCTGACTAGAAGGAAAATAATATTATAGTTTATTGTAATTTACTAATAAAATGGGAACTATTATTCAATGTTGCATGAACAACACATGAGCAACAGACGAGCATATTTATTATAGTTTACGTGTTGAAGCTTTAAATCAATATTTAAATGGGTAAACGGTCAATACGAATTATTCCCATAATGGATGTTATTTTCATTCATTCAATTAACCTTGGCTTGGTAATGCGTAGCTCTGGGGAATTCTCATCACGAAACTGCAAAATCGAGGATTTAATCAAATTAGAAGTTTAGCACACACGTTATGTCAATTATCGTATATTGCCAACCTTTGATTCATATTAAAACTTCAATTCGCTAGTGCATATGCTACGTTTTATCACACAAGGAAGAGTTCGATGAAGTATCTTCCAGAATAGCATTCTACTGTATTAAAAAATTAAGCGTTATCAGTATTTAAGTTATACTACAAAATGATTGGAAATGCTCCCGTTATGCAATGCATCATATAAATCTATAGCTCAAACGTCAAACACTTTTCCCCTCGATTACTCTTACAATCTTTTCTGAGGATTATGCCATCTTCGGGACACTCTGGAGAGGAACTAATGAAAGGAAAAATGGTAAAAACAACAATAGACCTTTTTTTCCACAAGATTTTTTTTTCTTCACTTTTCCAACCACTCTCTCTGCTTACATTAGACATTAGCCGAGAACAAAAAGGCCAAGTTGCCTTTATCTCCAGTAGTCTCTTTCT
>JAANSN010003581.1:0-18045 GCA_036850665.1 Dicranocentrus wangi | reverse complement strand
GTTGGTGGTGTTCCACTCTGCTTGCGTGTTGTTGTACGAATTTCGCCTCCTCTCAATTTGTTCGCAAAATGACTAAATTTGTAGCGCTCCTATTGATTTTCCTCGGGCTTTCCCTAAGGAATGTAAGTAGCTTCAAGATAATTGTTGAGGAGGAGACGGTTGAGTTGGAGAGAAAGGCGGCTGAGCCGGAACCAGCAGCAGCAGCAGCAGCAGCAGCTTTATCAGAAAGCGATAACTTTCAAAAATGGGCCGAGGAGCAAGGGGAAATAGCGGTGGCACGGATTCTAGAAAAAATTAGTAATCCAGATGACACTCCCCAGCAACACATGGCTAAAGTTCTTGTAGCACGGGTAAGCACCCGCCCATATTCTTATAATATGAATTTTGTCGATAATGTTATTTTCTAGCGATTTCTATTTCATTATATGCAGTATCTCGTAAACGTAACGTTTACCGCGGTGGCAAAGCGCTTGGCAAATACAAAAGTGAGTAAACGAGGAGATGTGATTGATATTCCAATTCTTCCTCCCACGGCAAATAACATCCCTATCGCTCCGTATTCCCCTGATATTAATGGAGGAGATGGTAGTGGGCTACCTCAGTCTGGAAACACTGGTTTTGAGAATAATATTGAAACAAACATCGAAACCATTCCGGATGTGCCGAGGAACCCAGGACAGTTTTTCATGGGCAACCAGAGTTCACCAGTTCCATCCTCCTCCCCAGATGAGCAAACAATGAATAGTGGAAATATGACAGCGATAAATTCCTTTCTGGCAATGTTAGGGATTAACCTCACCCTCCCAATGCTGGGTGGACGGCTTCCCCAGTTTAACCTAACATTGCCGATGCTAGGTGGAAGGTTTAACCTGTCGCTACCAATGCTAGGAGGAAGACTTCCCCAGTTTAATCTCTCATTACCAATGCGGCCCGAGTTTAACCTGTCTTTGCCAATGTTGGGTGGAGGAATGCGTCCAGAGTTTAACCTATCATTACCAATGCTGGGAGGAGGGCTCTCCGAGTTTGAGCTGCCTAGTTTCAACGTGCCCACGCCAGCCCCGAAAAACAATTCTGTAACCCTGTCGCAAATGATGTTGGGAAGCCAAGTGGAGAAGTTGGTGGATGGTATTAACAACCAAAATTTGACTGGGATTGTGGACTCCACTTTCCACATTGCCACCCCGGCCACTGTGGGGGTCTTAGTCAACGCTTTGCTCAACATTGTATTGTGCAATCCGGTTGACAGGTGGTACGGAAATTGTGGCTTATGAGCATGGGGGTTTATTGGTGGAACAGTCTTTTTATTTATTTCACATGTCATTCATTCACACATGTCGTGTGTGTGTGTGCCTATCTCCTCCCTCGGGTAGAATTTTATTGGCCTTTTCCATTGTGTAATTTTTCCTTTTATTTTGGTGAATAAAAGATGAAGCAAATATTCAAATGAAAACATGACTTTGCTACCACATCTCTCTCACTCATCGTACCCATAAATGTTGTCTCTCAGCAGGTTAACGTCCAGTTAATCGCCTTTGTGTGTGTGCCTATGCACATTTTCATTCTCCTTTCGGAATACATTCATTTTGGACCAGATTTGCAGTGCTCCGGTCGAGTCGTCGTAAAGCATGATGATTTTAACAGCATTTTTGATTACAGTGGGAATCTACAGTGAATTTGTAAGTTAAAGTTTTAAATTTATTCACACCTAATTGCAGAAGGATATACTTGATACTGGGATACTTCATCTTCTGTTGATTTCAAACAGGTCACTGGAGCTTCCCTTCAACAGGAGCCATCCGTCCTCACAAGTAGTAACGATTGAGGATGCCAAGGCATACGTCCAACCCATCTTGTATCAAAAACTGCTTCGCAGACCAGGTGACACTCCCACTCTCCAGGCAGCCAAAATATTTCTCTCGAAGGTAATTCAATTCTTCTGATTGCTGCAGATCCACTCGTAAATAATTGTAGAATAATTATAGATTATTGGAATTTTTTTAGTACCTGACAGACTCTTTGTTGGAATCGCCTCCTCAAGTTGGAGGTGGGGAACCCTCTCGTGTGACGAAACAAGCCAACAATGCCACATCCCCTTGTGACATCTCCTCAGAATCCGTTGTTTCCACTGCCAGGCACAAACATGACAGGGCCTTCCCAGGCTCACGTGATCAATCAGGTGGATCAAATCATTCAAAATGTTAATGTCGGAAACATCACTGGAATTGTCGACCAGGCTTTGCGAATTCGAGCCCCTGCACCCGTGCAATCACTCGTTAACGGTTATTATGAATTTGGTGTTATGCAATCCATTCAATCGCCTTTGGAATAGATGCCCTGGTGGAGGTGGTTTGTTTGATGGGCGCCGCCGCTAAACCGCTAATAATATTTTAAAGAAATTATGACTTTCGACTGACTTCAATTCGACTTTGGAAAACTTTTAAATATTTTGCAATTTAATAAAACAAAATTTATCATAAGTTGGTTGCGCCTCTTGGTTGCGAGTTCCGGTTATTGCATAGCATGGGTTTCAACAAAGTGTATGCGCATTGCATCATCACATTTTTTTTCATGTCAAGATTGATTTATGTTTTTGCTAGGTGGTGAGAGGTGAGAACTATATCGACTCATTACACATAATCTGATTTGTAATTAGTCAGGGTTCTCAGTAACCAGATACTCATTTGCATACAATACCATACGAATCGATGACTTTGGCGAATGAAACATGTTGACCCTAATGACGCATTTAAACTAATACAGCGACTTTTATTAATTACAGCATTAATATTACGTTTTTCTTCCTTCTCGGTGGGCTGCCGAGGGAATTGTTATCATCACTCCCTTTTCAGGATTTAGTCCAAGTCGTTGATGAAAGTGAAATAGTATTGGAGTGCATATTATTGTTTCGTATAATAACATGAAATATCACTTACATTGGACTGTGCTAACAGTCCTTTGGGTTCTCTCGGTTCATGTAAGAAAAATTATTATATTAAATTGTTAATGAAACCCTTAATGAGGCTTCTGATATCATCATTTTGCAATAATTTGTAAATATTAGGGAGAAGGAGAAGTGGAGGACAACTCAATGATAGATGAGTTACATCTTCACCCAATTGAGGACAAAATATTAGACCATATAACCCAGGCAGAGGATGGTCCATTTGAGACCAAAGTCAAGCGGCTGCTTGCCGAGGTTTTATTATGCAACAATTCTGAATATTTTTTAAAAAATCTTTTAAAGAAAGGTGTGTTTTACATACATTGTTTTTATAACCTTACTTTTAGTATTTGGTCGCATCGGCTGCGGAAGCTGTGATGAATTCCAGTCCGGATGCGGAAGAAATCGGGAGAGCTCTTCAGTACCAAAACTATTATCCACCTCAGCAGCAACAACAGCAACCGCAAATAGTGTACATTCATGGAACGCCTCCACCTGCACCTCCTACCAATACTAGAACAAGGAGAACCCGAAGACCGGGTCATCACCATCATCATAGTAGTGAGGAGGTAACCACACAAGCCCCAGTCGTTCAACCCATATACATTCAGTCACAACAGCAACCCCCTTACAACCCTCAATACCCACAACAGCAACCGGCTTACAATCCTCAGTATCCACCCCAATACCCACAACAGCAACAACCCCCGTATAACCCACAGTACCCGCAGCAGCAACAGCCACCATATAATCCGCAATATCAACCTCAATATCCTCAGCAACAGCAGCAGCCCCCTTACAATCCACAATATCCACCTCAGTATCCACCTCAACAACCTCAATATCAACCCCAACAGCCTGCTTATCCGCCACAGCAGCAGCAGCAGCAGCAGCAACCCCAGCAAAATATCCCTCCGTATCAGCCCCAACAGCAGGCACCTCAGCAAAACATTCCTCCGTATCAACCACCCCCTCAACAGCCCCCTGTACCTGTGCTAAACGCATCGTTAGTAGATTCGCAAAATCAAACTGAAAAAGATCGGGCACAACTTCCAACCACTCAACCCCCCAGTTCCCAGTCTCCAGCAGCACCCGCTCCTCCACCCACATCTCCTCAGTCCTTGTACCTGTGCTAAATGCATCGTTAGTAGATTCGCAAAATCAAACTGAAAAAGATCGGGCACAACTTCCAACCACTCAACCCCCCAGTTCCCAGTCTCCAGCAGCACCCGCTCCTCCACCTTACATCTCCTCAGTCCCCTCAAACCACAGTGCCGCAACCACCACCACCTCAAGCACCACCCCAACAATCAGGTTATCCGGCACCTCCACCCCAACAATCTGGTTATCCAGCGCCTCCACCCCAGCAGCAAAATCCACAGTTTCCAGCTCCACCTCCGTACCCCCAACAACCTCCACCACCACCACCACCCCCAATTCAAGTTGTGTATCTCCCACCAACAACCCAAATCCCGATTTTAGCTCCTCCAACTCCTCCAGGCCCAACTACAACGCCACGACCAACGCCCAGCCAGCAACACGTTTTCAACCAAGTCAATAAAATTTTAGACAATGTTGGAGTAGGAAACATTACAGGTATCGTGGATCAGGCGCTCGCCATCCGGACACCAATGCCAACGCGCAACTTTGTCAATGGGATTTTGAATACCATATTTTGCAACCCCGTCAACAGGCTTTTTGGCAGGTGCCGAGGCAAACAGGGACCTTTAATATAAGCTAAAAACTTGTGCTGGAATACACTTTTGTCAAAAAAAAATTCATGTTTTCCAATAAAAAAAAATCTGCCCCTCCAAAAATCTGTTCCATAATTATTTTCACGAGTGTCATTATACAGCCGCTTGACACATTGTATGCATTACAATTTACAATACAGGCATTCATAATTCTTATTCATAGCGTCCAAGAAGTCGCTATTCAATTTTGAATCAGTCAATTGTTCATGTTTTCCAATAAAAAAAATCTGCCCCTCCAAAAATCTGTTCAATAATTATTTTCACGTGTGTCATTATACAGCCGCTTGGCACATTGTATGCATTACAATTTACAATACAGGCATTCATAATTCTTATTCATAGCGTCCAAGAAGTCGCTATTCAATTTTGAATCAGTCAATTGGGCGAATAGTTTGTGTTGTAGACATTTATCATCAGTGGTACTTCAATTCTATCAATAATTTGTTAATTTACATTTACACAATAATGTTTCGATCTTTCGAACGTGGGCTAACTCTATTCACTTATGGAGTTACTGTCGGCGCCTGCTTAATGATTGCTTTGATAGTGTCATCCAAGACGCAGGACTTTTCAACAGTTTCCAATTTCCGCATAACGGATGCATCTGTCGTTCTGTAAGCATAAACTATACATTAATAATAGTAGAACGTTCTGGATTCAGTGTCATAGCCTTTGTGTCACCTCAAAAGAGTCATCGGACAGGACCTATGGACCTAATAATACATATATAAGCTTCTTTATTGTTTCAGAGGAAAGGTTTCCCATTGGACCACTCCCGGGAGAAGGTATGACGCTGCCTACTTTACCGTTCAGGGAACTGCCGACTTTGGACACTTTTTAAATTGGAATGTGAAGCAAGTGTTTGTCTACTTGGTGGTCGAATATGTGAAACTGGGAAATCAGCATAGTCAGGCTATCATCTGGGATCAAACTCTGTTGAGAGGGGGGGATCCAGCCATTGTTAACTTTAGAACCACGGGACACAACAAGTATCCCCTGTGGGATGACGGAACCTCGCTACGGTATGACCCTCATGGCGGGCGGCACGACATTCTAATCGCAAGTAATACGTGATTTCAGTCAGACGTGTTCTGTTTTTGTTTTTTTTATATTTAGGGGTAACAACGTAACCCTCCGCCTGAAGTGGAATGTCATTCGCAACATTGGTCATATGGAGGATTATGAGTCTGCCGGTTATCCAGTACATGTACCATTACGTTACTCCGCTGGACATTGATTATTATTGTGAATTGTTAATTATTATTCTGAATTAGATTTGTGTACGTCAGTAGTCTGTTCATATAAGTATGGATCATGTCATTAATAAAGTTAAAAAGTTCAAGTTAAAGCACTCTGTCATACTGTCAAACGATATTACTTGTATGGGTTAATTTATTTAATGAGGAATTTCTTGGAAATTGATACATGAGACTTGAACTGTTGCCAGCTTTGCCGCTTGATGCCACGTCGTCGTCCACAGTCCACAGTCCACACCACACTCCACATTCATTCCTGATTTGATTTGTTCACTTTTGGCTATATATTCAGTTTGTTTCTTATTGGGAAGCATCTTGATTTTTTTGGGATGGATCAAGGCGACACACCTAACGACAGTTTATCTCAACCGCAGTTAGCTGAGGCGAAGGCTGCTAGTGTGGCGTTAATAAAACATGTAAGTTGTGGTACTACTATCATCCACGCAGTTTGTGTAATGTATGTAGGTAAAGGTAAGGTCTCCTGATGAAAAGGCTAATGGTAAGCTAGGTACCGCACCGGTAAGGGTATGAAATGAAGTAACCTGTTCTTGTGACTTTTTTCGTCCTTTTTTTGTCGTTGTTGCAAAAAAATGCAATTGATATGCGTCACACCAAGCGTTTACCAGTCTCACGTCATGCGTCATGGCATGATCCATTAAAATATTTGGCTGGGTGATTGTGATTACTTACTTACACTCACAAGCACAAACTGCATTTGCGTATCAGTTTTACTAAACATTCCACATAATGCGCATTTTACTGATGGACATTTCGGATTCTGATCGGGGATGGCTGTGATGTGTAGGCACCATGCTCAGACATTTGGAATGAAGCAGTACAAGTCGGAATGAAGCTGGAAGTCAAGCACGCTGACGTGGCTACTCCTCCGCCCTTAACGTTTACTTACGAGTGTAAACAGCTCCAGCCTGCATTCTGGGTTGTAACAATAATTAAAATTCATGGTAAGTGTATTGTAGTTTGTCATTAATTGAATGCGATAGTTTAGCGATAGTTTATGGGATTTTCACAAAAAATCTCCTATTATGATCCCAGGCTACTATATCTTGGTTCGTTACGAAGGCATGGGGGAAGACGCATCTCGGGACTTTTGGATGCACGTTGGCGTTAACGAGCTTCACCCAATTGGAGCAGAGACACATAATGGAATTCTCGTTCCACCGCAGTGTAAAAAAATTATATTAATACATTAATAGTACATGCGTTTAGCTTGGCTTCTGATTCCATACGTTTAACAGCATAGCATCTTTTTTTTTATAAGTTGTAAAGGGGAAAGTAGGAGACTGGCGAAACTACATCGTAAATAATCTCTGTGGAGCAAAAACATTCCCAGTCGACTTTCTCCGTAAATTAAGAGCTTCCGTGAACGAGTCTAAATACAGGTTTAAAAGAAAGCATTATTTCCTTTTGTCTATCCACTAGCTTGAATGTGTACGTAATATACTCTGTGTTTTGCTACCAGAATTGGTGACCAACTTGAAGTTATTGACAAATACAAGATATCTCAGTTGCGGGGTGCCACTGTTAAGAAGATTATTGGACGTAGAATGTATTTGCGCTATAATAATGATCATAACGATGGTATGTATGATGGAGTGATTATATGATTACAGAAACTTTATGAAATGTTTTTCATTGGAGTGGGATCATTTATGGGATTTCATGCATTTTCAGGATTCTTTGGACATGAAAACTCTTCCGTTATTTACCCCGGCGGTTGGGCAGAGCGCGTTGGTCATCCCATTCAAGCCCCACATAAAACGACATCCCTTTTACTTGACAACAGCATGCCAATTTTGGATTGGATTTGGACTAGTCCAATTGCAGTAGGTATGATGCTAGAAGCAGTGGACCCCCTATGTCCTGGACGGATTTGCGCTGCATCTATCTGCAAACTATTAAAGTACGGGTATATCATGATCCAGATGGAATCGTATGACAAAGCTGGAATCCCAGAGAGTGATAGAAACAACGATTGGTTTTGTTATCATATAACTTCGCCTCATATCTTTAACTGCGGATACTGCGATATTGTTGGAATTCCATTGGTTCCGTCCGTATGGTTGGCCCGTCGAAACCTTCAGTTGGACCAAGTATTTGGGGACTACAGGGAAAATTGCCGCTACAATTGAGCAGCAGGTAAATAGCAAAATATATATAAAATGAATGAATGAACCTCTGTACCGACAATTGACAATTCCGATTTGTATTGGATCCTTTGACTCTTTACAGCCCGAAGTGTGTCATCAATTTAAAATAGGGATGCAAGTGGAAATGGCCGACTTAATGACCCCAATGAAAATCCACGCAGCTACAATAGTAGAGGTTTACGGGCGCATGCTCCGAATCAATTTTGATGGTTGGGATCCAGATTTTGATCAATGGTTGGACTGTGAGTCTCCCGACATTTATCCCGTCGGGTGGTGTGCCCTCGTTGGACATCGTCTAGAAACTCCTACTGAAAATACCAATGGCTCTTCCAAATGTGGAAAGCGTCGCAAACTCAACTAGCCACGCTATAGGTATCCACCTGCTCCGCGGATGAAGTCTTTCTCAGCAACAAGCTCCAAATTGAACGGAAAGACAAAGGAAAATATTATTTTATTTATTGAATAATTTATTCTCTCCATCATCATCCACTATAATATATTATACAATCAAATAGCAATATTAATGATGATTACAATTATAATAATAATCATAATGTCGATTTTACATACTAAAAATTGTTCATATTACTTATACCATACGTTTCATAAGAATAATCTCACGAAAAAACCTAGATTTTTTTTCTCCCTAAAACTCTATCTAAAATCTACCTGCACAGTACATCGGCCGCACCTAGGTGTACAACCACATATACACATCATTTAACTCTTTTTTACATATTATATTTTGTGTAAGTTTACTTTTTTCCCAAGTAGTTATTGTATTTTTTTCTGTGGAATAGTGGTTTTCAAAATTATTATTTAAATCCCAACTAAAACACACTGTATACTTCATATATATGTATTTGTTATAAGTATATATTCGTTGAAATATATAATCCATAAGATTTATTTATGTACCACCATTCATTTCTTCCGATAAATATGTACTCCGTAATAATAATAATAATATGTAGTTGATTACTTCACTAGTTAAATTAAAACATTTCAAAATGAAACGTACTTTGTAATTATAAGTAACTGACAACTGTGAGTACATATATACTTGTTAAGGGTATGTATGAGATTACAGCGTAAAATTCTTATTTGCTTCACCATGTCCAATTTTTTCTTCTTTTTCCCTTAAAAGTTACAGTTTTAGAGTTAACCTCTAAATTATAATAGGTATTTTATATGCTTAACCAAATGTTTAAGTAAATATCCTTAAATTCTACTCTAAAATATATGTATATATATATTCTACACTGTTTTTTTACGCAAACCCATTCTCATCAAGTTTTTTAGCACCACCATTGCCGATTTTGTTGACTTTATTCTAATTTTTCTAACTTTTCCTCGTAATAATTCATTCATCTCTCTCGAGCAAGCCTCGGAGTTTCTAAAACTTGTGTGGTCTCTAGTGTCTACTCGTACTTACGTAGTGATACGGAAACAGATAGTTATTTTTTATCTATTAAAATTGTCAAAAACACTACCATTTCCCACTACACATAAGTCGCCTCTCATCATCTCATCATCAATCATTTCCTCATCCATCCAAAAGGAAGGGGCATCTGGTTTAACTTTGGTACGGTAATAATACACATCATGTTTTTGTATATAGTTTTTAATTAAATTTATTATTTTTTTCATCAGTTCATCTAAATGTTTTTCCCGTTTTACTTTGTTAGTAAATTTACGTCAAACTCAAAACGTCATTATAGGAGTATATTTTGTATTCCCTTTTGCGCAGTTTTTTTCTCTGCTATATAATAATTCAATGCACAATTAGTTGTTTTAGTACGAAACTGATACTGAAGACAATGACAATAATGTAATTAATTAATGTATATAATATTTGTTTCAATGTGCCACTCAAAAATAAGAATCTCTTTAAACAGTTTCTTGCGATGTGCCATTTTTTTTTGCTAGAAACCTAGAACATGTAATTATACGTAAACGTAACTGAAATTTCTTCTTTTTTTCTTGTTGATGCTGCTACCATTTGAGCTCTGTTTTTTTACAGCAGGCGCATTATATTTTTTTACCATCTATGCTATATCTTTTTTTGTGTTAATTTGTCTTGGTGTTTTTGAGAGCGTTTAAAACGGCATTTTTTTTTAATTTTTACGTAATGTTTCTGAATACTATGTGTGCTCATAGTTAGTACGATTGTATAATATAACTATTAATAAAAACTAATTTTTAAGAGTTAAATCATTGAATTGGTAATAATATGCATATTATACTGGGATTGGGGGAATCCATCATGAATGAATCTCTAAACAAAACTGTCTGTTTTTTATCGATAATAAGTACGTAATAATTAAGACTGCGACAATACACAAGTACATCATAAAATACGACGAAGGCTACTGTTACATGTTACTTTCTGTTTTTTATGTTCATGGCCACAGATAATCACCTCTGACTCTCGTAAATGATTAACGGTAAAGATTTTTTTATAGAGATAATGGACAATTTCGATAAAAATTTCGATTCGGTTTCACCCTCTACAACGTAGACATACACGAAGAGAGAACAGAGAAAATTTTCCTACGGAAAATACATACACAAGTTTAATAATGTTATAGTTTCCTTTTTTTTAGTGACACTGAAGATTGGACCTTCTCTTTTTTTATTGGAAAAGGCAGTCACGGGTTAAACATATATTTTTTATGAACATGAGAACCGTGACCTCACATAAAATATCCTAAAATGTATCCATCTTCCATCTTCCATCATTGACAGTGTGGCGGAGTCACTCACTACAAGTGAGTGACCCATGTGTCAAGATTTCCCATCTTTTCGTCACCCTCCGCCTCCGCCTCCCTTTCGATTCACAACGAGTAATATGGATGAGTAATATAACTGTTTTAAACTCAAGTCAATTTAGCTCGCAGCAACCAACTATCTCAGAAATTAAAAATTACGATATTTTTTTTACCATATTAACCCAATATGCCCTTCGCAGTTGAACTAATCCCTCCTCCGCCCGCACGCAGTTTTTTTATCGCACCAAAGAAAAAAGTATACCTCCAAATAGTTAACAGATAATATATAATATATATATTATTATATAGTAGTAATTCGCATTGTTTTTTGTAACTATCAATAGTAACTTTCTTTTTAGAAGCTGATAACATTTCTAATATATCTATCACTATATCCTAATGTAATTACAATAGTATAATTACGTATTTTACAAGTTAAGTAATTCCACAACAAGGCTACTATGTATATATTTTCTGTATATAGTCATCGTCATCTTCGTAAGTTTTTTTTTATAAATTTAATACACAACAAACCTGACCATATTTTGCTTGATTCAGAACAGTCTGCAAATTGTCATTAAAACTGTATAATTTTTTTGGTTTTAAAACTAGATTATTTTTCAAAATGGTAACAGGGTTTTTTTTAAATCGGATGTAGACTTTAAATGCATTTTTTCTTCTTGTTAAGATGAGGTTTATGGTTAATGCAATAATATATTTTTTACCATTTCTCTTCTTCTTCTTTTTCAGTTGATCTTTGATCTTAACTTACTAGTATGTATGTAGTAGTATCGTTTTCAACTTTTTGAGTTCTTTTTATATACTGTTGACTTTCGCGTTTTCAAAGAATAATATATATCCTGCATCTGATTTGAATAAAACATTTCGACTCATATATAGAAGATATATTATTATTAGATGTATAATATTTTATAAAGTAGTTACAAGAATCATAATTTTTTCATGCATATTTTTATCATAGCCCTTTTTTATGTTTTAAATTCTTTGTTGATTTCCGGTTTCAGATGATGAAGAAATGTTTGAATCGTCCCATCAATGATATCAGAAGTTGCAGTTTATATAATATACATTGTTATATACTTTACTTAAAATCCAGGTATTACAATAGGAATGAGGAAAAATAGGCAAGGAATTGGAAATGAACTAACTAATTTTTTGTTGTTGATTGCTCTGCTTTCAGGTCTTGAAGAGAAGAACCAATAATTTCAAATCACTATGTAAAATGTTTCCTTTTTGTAGCATATTATACACTCTATTTAAGAATCTTTCAGGATTATCAAAGCTTGTCATACCATTTCCGAGATTTTTTTTTGATATATGTTATGTATCATCATTGTTTCATGCTAGAAATCACTATGTCCTACTACAGTCGAGAGAGCTACGCGCATTGTGTATATATATATATATGCAGTTAAAACACTTACAGCTTTTAGTCGGTTTAAATGGCCAGTTTGCTTGCAGATAGATAGATGCACAGTAGGGGTTTATACGGATTACGCATTCCTTTTTTGACCGTGTAAGGTATTATACTTTTAGAGACTAAATAAATGGATTAAATATTGAAGTTGTGTTAGTTTTTTCGGAAGTTTTTCGTTGTATGTCTTTGCTTCCAGCTTTTCAGAGTATTGTACCACGCGCACGGAAGTCCTCCTCACCTCACCACCACCTCAATTCCTTTTCTGGAAAAGGGAAAAGTCAAAGTGTAATGAAAGAATGAAATTGTAACGAGTACATGGTGAAGAAAGTGTGAGAGTTAAAGTTGCAAAAGCTCAATACCTCAAATTTTGCTACGAATCCTTGACGCTGTGTGTGTTTTGCAGAACTACTCAAGTTTTGATAGAGGAAGAAGAATAAGTATTATGGGGTTAACTTTGAGAGGTTGATTCAGTTTGCCAGGGAAAAAAGTTCAAGGTGGTTATTTAAATTGTATGAGGTCTCATTATTGTGTTGAATTAAATAGGGCTCGTTAGTCTCAGAGTTGTTTTTTTTTTGTGTTTAGGAAGCCTGGAACTCTTCAGGGTCTTTGAGAGAGTGCCACTGGGCAATAGGTCGTCTTGGAGTATTAATCATTTCCTGCCAGTGCTGAAGTGACTTTCCTTCCTGGTTCGGGCCGACAGCAATCTTTCCAATGGGATCGCAAGTACCAATACGATCGTAGTCGAGTACAGTGAGAACAATGTGACATTTTGGAAGTTGCTCTGGCGTGATCTCAAATGTGAAGGATTCGTTGAAATAGGGATTCAGTGTGCACTTCTTCACGGAGGTCTTCTTCTTCTTGAACTTTTTCCCGTTCATGTACAAGTTAATCTTAACAAAGGGATCGGACAATCCACCAAAGTCCATCTTTTTCAGATTTTTACACTCGAGGATGCAAATTGTGAGCTTGCCAGAGGTGGGCACGTATCGGAGTGAGAAGCAGATGTCGCCAAGAGCCTCCTGTATAAAGTTAATTTTAAAATGTACCAGTCAGTATAATGGTCGTATATATGCGCATAAATGAAATGTGTGCAAGAAATAAAGTCTTACAGAATCTTCATCAACTGGTGGGTCAAGATCTTTCCAGCCCTCAATTGGAACAGCCAAGTCAATTTGACACATTGGGATTCGAATTTCGCCAATTTGATCGTGTTTGGAGAACCTGTAGATCCACAAACGGGATAGAACATGGATCATGAGTGGGTTCATAGAACATGGATTTCCCCATTCAACATTAGTCATCACTGTATCTGTACCTACCTGTCAAAGTCAAAAACTTGAATCATCAACGTTTTCGCCATGATCTCAGCAAATGGGATGCTCTTGAAGACGAAAGTTTCGTTGAAGGCTGGGTTCAATGTTTTCCTGTGCACCTTCGTTTCAAACTTTTTCTTTTTGTCTCCAGCGAAAAAGACTTTAACGTAGGGATCACTAGTGCCTCCAGAGTCCATAGCCATCAGCTCTTCACAAGCAATGATTGACACTGTCAACTGTAGAATGGAATGAGCCAGTTTTTTTAATTTGCAAAAATCCTTTATAAAGCTCATCAAACCCTGGAATAAACACTTAATTGGCTAAAACTTACGTTAGTCGAATTGAAGTCATATTCCAGCTTGTAGTTGAGTCGGCCGATTTTTTGCACTTCTTTCACCTCTTCCTCCTCCTCGGGTTCCGGTTCCTCAACATTCGTTGTTAAAACCGCCGTGTCCGCGTCCGGCTGCACCTTATCGGACACAAATTTGCCAAAGAGTTTATTGCCCGCCAGCCCTTTCACCATCCCCTTCCCTTTCTCGGAACTTTTAAACTTTCGCCATTGCCTCCGAATACAGAGACAACAGCAGACAAGCATCAAAATGAGGATCCCTATGCAGATTAGAATAATTCCCCAGATGGGGATATGAGTCTTGTCGGACGCCAGCTTTGTCCCTTCCGCTGCCAAGACCTTCGACTTGTCCAGCATCTTTCCAATAAAACTCGGTCCGGGTTGTACCGTAGAGGCAGGAGTATCCGTGGTATCCGGGCTTTTGGTCGTACTAGCGGCGTCGCTGACAATGGGGGCGTTTGCAGCTGCCACTTCCCTGACCACCCGACGCAACAGTGGATGTACCGGCCAGGTTAGAGGGCTACCATTTTCATGAATCTGAGCACTTGCCCCATTCGTCGCCGCATCATTCAGGTCATCTAGTACACTACTCCGGAAGGACATGGAAGCTGACGAAGGGGAATCCATCCCCGAGGTTGCCCACGGGGAGGATGCGCTATTCAACAGAGTCCGAATGTTCGGAGCCATCGCTACTTATTTTCTTGTCGTCTTTTTTGTGCTACCACTGCAGAGGCATATAGAGTATGGAGGAGACGATCTCATCCAGCGAGTCAATGTTCTGACGAAAAAACAAGCCTTTCAATCAATATAATATATATTATAGGAAGACTGACTCGGATCCAACTTCCTCGTCCAGAGACCTACAAAATAAATCCAAATAAACACATTGTCACTTACTCGTCATCCGCATTTTCACACCTTTTATCTGATTTCCCCAGTCATCTCATTATATTCCGGCGTACCGTATGTACCGTATGTGCACATTGCGTAGGTATATTAAAAGCTTTCAGCAAGATTAATATCCTAATAAAGTACGACAGAGGTATACTTAAAAGGTTCTCTACTTTAATGGACCCACTTTACATACGCCATTCCCTCCACAAGGCTGCTGCTGGCTTGCCTGCTTTGAGTCAACAAGCTCACAAATTTTCCTGCTAACAAGTTGCTCTCTTGGTATTCCTTCCTTCCGTCCTTTTTTCCCTTGTATCAATATATAAAGGATGGATGTATGCATGCTGATGTGCAAAATTTATGTTATGCATAATACATAAAACATTCACTCTCCTCGAGCAGCAGCGTTTTTACGTAACGTACGTATATGCCCCATGTGAAAGTGCGAGATGGCCCAGTAACAAGATTTAGCGAGGTTGAAATGTAAAAACAAGTCCGTCATTTGTGCCATCTTGGCAGGCAGAGCCTAATAACAGCTCTCCAGGATTTCTTTCCCGGGGGAGACGAAGACGGAATTTTTAAGCTATTTCCACTCCTCCTAGAGGAGCGTGGCGTGTCGTCATATGCCAGAGAGAAATCCGAGAGAGTTTCCTTCCCTTCCAATGATGGCCATCTGTCAGGAAAAGTATAGTCTCGGGGAGTTAGACACAGTGGTATAATCGCTTAATCTCATAATCCGCAAGTAATTCCACGACTCGTCGACAACTTTATTAAATTGCAATGAACAGAGAGAATATATGTAAATAGAGAGCATATTGCTGGGAATGGAACCAGCTGTGTCCAATTTACTGCATAAATTCTTCCCAGCCACAAAAACGGATACAAAATGTTTTTGCTGGTTGAAGAGAAGTACACAGAAAAACATTTTTATTGCCATTTGCACAAATTTAGAAAGAGCAGCAGCTTTTTCGGATACGCCTACGCGGCAGTAGTAGTACGGACGGAACTATACGGAGTGTAATGTAATACTACCATAAAGATTTTTAAAGAGATTGCATTAAGAGACCGTTGACGTATACAGATTTGCTCGTCGGATTTTCTCGAAATGAAATGGACTACAGACTACACAGCAGTCCAAGTCAAAATTTAATGTGACGGGTTAACCTTTCGGGGCTAAGAAAAAATCGGCGATGCGAAGCAGACTCTGTGAGAGTGCATGTGGGCAGGCCTCGAGCAAAACACACCAGATTGCAATTAAATGGAGGTAATTAACTCAAGGAGATCCCAGGGACGGGTGAACCCGAGTGGAGAAAGGAGTAAAGTGAAAGTAAAAATAAACATGAGGATTGCTATATGATGATGATGACATAAAAGAAAAGATGTGCTACACGACTACCATGAGATGATATACCTAGGTATGTATACCGTAATGCTTTGAAAGGAAGCCGGTCTCATAATTCCAAAATTCCTCGAGTCTAATTTATTCATTAATGTGCATTACCAACATACTTAAATAAATATACCTGCATTTATAAGGCTTGGACTTCCATTAAAGATTTTACGGTGGGTAGGTTCTTTCTCTCTGTGTGTCAATGCAAGGACTAGTAGTTTTCCTGAGAAACTGATATTTTTGTTGACTGGACTCTTTCTCGTATGTCAATAATTACATTTTGTCACATTTCCCCACTTTTCCAACTTTTTGGAAGCTAAGTGCATACTCCATCCAGCCAGGTAGACAAAATATAGAGTTGACGCTTTTTTTTTTCATTTATTACACGTAATATGGATGAATGCTTTTCTCCACCACTTTTTTGATATTATCCCACTTCAGTGTCGTATTCTTCCGAGAATATAAAAGCTAGAGAAACTAATTAATTGTGAGGTTTTCTGCACTATGTGTGCTGAGCAAAGGTGAAATGTGAGGAGGAGATGAAGGAAATGATATGTACTTAATTTGTACACATATATAGCCTTGATACACACACGTCCAACCAAGGTTCGTAGTACAAGCTTCCCTTAGATACACTAGCCTTGATACACTTGACTCGACCCTAAAAACGTCTGCATACATCTCAACATATTTTTCCTAATCATGACAAAATCAGGCAAATCATACAAGGATCCAATGCCTGGAAATGCTCATGAAATTATGGAATATATCCCAAAAATTGCATAATAATTAAAGCTACAATAGCAAAAGTTTTACCCTTATAATTCCCGTGTGGTTTATAGTGAAGGGCTGAAATTTTGTATGCAGTGTTTGCTTCATATGCTAAACCAGTGGTGCAAATTTGAAGCCGAGATTCGGAAAAAAAATTCTTCGGTTTGATGAACGGCACATATTAAATGGAGATGAGAGTTTCGAAAAAAGTCTGTCTCCTTTTTGTACGTGGCAACTCAATTAAAGCCACATTATTTCCATCCTGTCACCATTAAACCCGGCGGAATGATGGCTTTTAGAAAAGTGACATATTAAATGTCGAGCAAAGCAGGCCTTTCAATGGGATTGCAAACCTTGTGTAAAAAAATGCAAAATTGTGCATGAACGAAAATGCACCTGACCGTCCTGACACCTACGTCACCTACCTGACCTGACCATCATAATATGCAGTGTACAACGTGCTAGTGTGTGGCACTCAAAGTTTCAGTTGAAACTGTCAAGGACAGCAGGTTGTCATGGACGAACCATTTGTTAGTCGGGCAAGGAAAATCAACAAGATTCGAAACTTTCTTCTAAGAAATGCAAGATTGAAAACAGCTCCCAGGTCATTCCGTGCGTCGTCAAACTATCTGGAGGAGCAGAGCAACAATTCTAGTGACAATTTGAACTTTGAACAATCGATTTCAACAAATCTTCCATACTACTAACTACTACTGTTCGAGATGGCGGATGACAGTGAGGTAAAGTAAACCATAAACATGATATAGTGTATAATTGTAATAATAGTGACAATGTTGACATTTCATTTTACTCAAAATTGGTGTTTTTTTGCAATCTTTTTTCAGGGAAAGGAGTCTGCTGAAGTGACTCCCACAACCACCAGTGAAAGACGAAGGACGGCCAAGTCTGTGAAGAACGCGAAGGTTGGACGGGGACGCAAGTCCAAGATTGGTAAAGGACGGATAACTGCAAGTCGTGGCAAAAGAAGTGTCGGGAAAAATGC
>JAANSN010003580.1:0-18047 GCA_036850665.1 Dicranocentrus wangi | reverse complement strand
TTTTTTTTCAAAATTAAATCTTGTTAATTTCCGTTTCAATTCAGTCATTGAGTCATTGACTCAAAAATTGTCCATCAAGCAACATTTTGTCCATATCCAATAAATTGAGCTGAACTCAGTGAGTTGATTGATGATGAGAACCAACAGTTGCAGAAATACATAAATGCAAAAAAAAATGTGAGTTTATCACTGATTGCTCCTTTGACCATGTTGACTGACCCCTGCTGCGAATTTCGTTATGACCAGAGCTCGCCCATATTACTCCAAAGTTATCATGAAATGTACACTTGTTTAGGTTTGGTGCATGGAGGAGCTCTGCAGTTGAACATGTAGCTACTACCAAAATTATTGCGTGGTTTTGGTAGCATGCAGGTAGGTAGATAACATAAATTGCATCGCGCTCTTTCAACATAAAAAGTTTGCACGCACTAATAAATGACTTGTACGTGATTGTGGTAGTTTCCTCAAAGAAGGTCTGACGGAAGATATATTATTACACGTCCTCACTCACTCATGGTCAGTATGAAGTATATAAGTAAGACGCTATTCTCTAGCCCTCCGAAATATTTATGTTCCGGTCGTGAAAAGCATTTTTTTTGTACTCATAACAAAAAATCGTAAGTGAAACAATCATTGTGTATTTTATACAACATGGCCCACAAATATTTTTTTTTGTTAATGTACCCACATAATTAAGAAGATATGTAGTAGAATAAAAAATTATAATTACCCGTGTCAATATTATTATTATTATTATTATTATTATTATTATTATTATTATTATTATTTCTGAGGCGAAACTCCGACGCCAATATTGTATTGTATTGTATACCATATGATGGTCCAAAAAGTACTTACTTAATTAAGATAATTACAATGATTGCACACTCCCTCCCCTCCCCATCGATCGCAACTGAATCCATTGGTGTTTGTCATGCCACACGTCACGTGAATTTGTCGTGGCTTTTCTTATTACACGCCAGCTCAATGAAAAAAGATGACGTGAGTAGCTTCAACTCATTAGAGGATATTTTATATGTTTTCCCATTATCGTTCATCATCTTGTCTCCTAGTTAGCCTCTCCAAATAAATTACTCCAAAGAAAACAACACCGGAATACTAATACTAAGCATTCTTCTCCGTTTTAATCTCCGATAATAACTTCCGCTATCAATTCTCCTTTTCCTATTCAGTTCGCAGGCAACTTCTCCTCGCACAGGTAGGTATAGTCATCATTCTGCGAAGAAACAAAAAATACCCAAGCAAGTGGAATATCATCATCTTCATCATTATGAGCTCCTCTTCCAGCAACAAGGAAGTGGAGGAGAGGGTGCACATTGCCCCAGACCTGCCCAACGGGAAACATCATCATCATCATCGTGCCTCCCGTTTCACCTCCTTTTCTCTCCCGCTAGTCCCCTTCCCAGACTCCTTCTTAGCTGAAAACCCGCAACTAAATTTCCAAGTGTTCCTTTTGATCCAACCATTTATCAACATCTGCTACTACCTCCAACTGATCCCTTTCCGCATTTCAAAGTCGGCGACTGGAGAGCAGCTCTACATCCTCAAGACAAACATTGTCCAGCAGTGTTCGTACACGTGATATCCCTCAATTTTCATTGCAATTCGTCATAATTATTAACTTTCGTTAGAAAGTTTATGCGATTGCTTTCCCGTCTGTCTGTCCGTCTGTCTGTCTGTCTGTCTGTTACTCTGTCTGTGATGACCCGAGCAGCCACAGTTTTCAAGATTTTAGAAAAATTCTTTCACTACTGGCATCACCAGTACTTTATCTAGGATGAGTTCGTTATTCAGCCATTTTCATTAACGGCAACCGTTAAAAACCGTTACCACTTAAATTTTTTCTTATGGCAACATATATCAAGTGGGATATCAATCGACAGGTATTTGAACACTGATCATCACGGTGACAATATAGTTTGAAATACTATGTAACGGTTCTAACGGTATGACGATTTCAAATTTTCAAATCCTTCATACATATCAAGTTGGGTATCAATCGACAGCTATTTGAACAACATAACATGACTTGACATGACAACATATCATTTTGCCCGGCACGAAAGTTATCTATATGACTTTTACAGTCTTCTCGTTATTACTATTATTATTTCCAGGTGGTCAGCACCTCCCTTCTTGTCCTCCTCTCAATCTACTCCCTCCTCGAGCTCCGCTACTACTTCCACCTCAACTTTCGCGAGCGACCCCAGGACACCTTTGAGTACGCCACCTACATGATAGTCCAGTTCCTCCCACTGTGTTGGCTGGTCATTTTCTGGAAGGGGAAGTCCAAATTCGCAAAACTGGTAGCCATTTGCCAAGGAGGAGGACATGGTGACGAAAATGTAGTCTCACAACGCCCCACCACCAAGCAACTCCTCGCCTCCAGAGCCTGCCTCGCCGTCATGTTCATCAAGTACGTCATCATCGTGTATGTCCACTACGGGGCAATCCCGCTGCAGAACACGCTGAGCAAATTCACAGGGAAAATGCTGTACAATCTCCATCTCCGAAATGAGAGTGGGGTGATGAGTGTGGAGGAGCGAGAGGAGCTGGCCTCTTCTTCGGTTTGGTGGTGGGCCCTGCTCGGGACTTCCGCCGCCGCCCTGAGCATATATGAACAACTCCTCATTCTCCTCTTTGACCTCCTCTCGTTGACGGCATCAATCGTGGCCTACGCGTGCTGCGTTCATCACGTGGGGCGGATGGAGAAGGTTGGGAGGAGGCTGATGAGGTTGGGAGGCTATGACGGCAACTGCTCCAATCCGGAAATGGATGATTCATCGACGACGACGACTTCCTCCCTGGTCTCCGCGTACCTTGACCTCGACTCCATGATGGACCTCATAAATGACATTTTCGGACTCCCAGTTCTGGTCTTTTACATGTACACGTATCCATTTTTCGTGTGGAGCCTCTTTGAGAGGCTCAACTGGTCCACGTCCTTTGTCAACATCCTCAACTTTTTGGACATGGCCAACATTTTCTTTGTGAGTATCACGGCGGCTGAAGGGGCTGCAAAAGTAAGTGGGGAGGGGAAGAAGGGAAGTGAAATAAAAAGATTCGAGGTTGATATTCAATTAATTAAAAAAAATGCGTCTTTTTTGGATACGTGACATTCGTTCGACAGGTTGAGCAATTCCAGCGATGCTTATTTCAAGCCTCAATGATCCCTTTCCAATCCAAGGCAGCAGCATCTAAAAGTGAAGGCGCCACGACGACGGCGGATGGAAATGGAACGACGACCCCCAATAAAGTTGGAAAAATGGGCCACCTCTGCCTGACCACGCTGCATCAGGAGGTGTCAACGAAATCGGTGGGGCTGCAGGGCGGACAATTCTTCACAGTTACGTACGGCTTCATAAAAACAGTGAGTTCCGGACAGAAATAAGGAAGCAATTAAGTAAACTATATTCCTGATATCCCAACAATCGTTTGTAATGAATGACTTGTTTTTTTATGATGTATAGATGATTGGGATTTTCATTACGTATAGTATTGTGATGATACAGTTTGTTCACGGCACGAAATCAAATTAAGAGGAGGAAGAAGACTACTCACAAGGAATTACAACATTTAACTCATGGTAGTATGTATGAGCCGGGCAGTGAGTTTCGCAAAAAAAAAACAATATAATATATTGATTTTAGTGTCAAAACAAAAAAAAAACCCATCTCATCCACCATTCCATTTCATGTTCTCGGTCGTGCAAGTAACCCATTTGATGTCCATTTTATTTGATGTCCATGCCATCGGGAAATCATTATAATATAATGTTTTTTTTCACAGCCTGCTTATATCTATATTGCTTCATGCCAATTGCCAATTAGTGTAAGATTAGCATGCAATTTATGTTCGAACCAGTCAGGTTCAAGTAAAAAACAATAATATATTAGTAGATGGGTCAAAAACTTCTGGGGATCCAGTTAAAAAGCGGATAATCAGCGGAGCAAATACTATGAGGGATCAAGCTGCAATAATCTACATTTTGAAAAAAAAAATCCTTTCTGTGTGGGAAGGATTGAGTAAAATAATTCATTCTGTAAATATTTTTTTTAAATTTAAACAAATAATATTTAGTTTACCCTGATTTCTAGTGTCCTTGTCTTGGGTATATCTACGAGAAAGATTTTGCATGCATGCCAGCCAACTGATTGATTGTTTAAAATTGATGATTGGTTGAGCTGCTTTTGGATTTTTCAGTTTTTCCCATTCTTGGTTGGAGGCTAGGAATTGTTTGTGCAACGTTGAAATGAGAAATTGATTGAAACGGGAGAGTTTATAAATGAAAATTTTGAAAATGTTTTGAAGCTCGTGGAACTACTATAATCAGAGGTTTATGTTCATATCACGCTAGACGAATTGAAGGAAGACAATAACGGAATGCAACTGGCAAGTTTGGCATGATGAAACTGAGAGCAAGTGAAATGTAGGTGGTTATGCATTTGATGGACACTGTGGCTACTTCCCCTTCAAACTTTGTCATAATTAAAACACCTTTTATGTTTCCGTGTTCCATTGTGTAATGGGCTCTCTTATTGTATGTAAAATTTCACAAACCAGGAAGGCAGGACACATCACGAAGATATGTATATGCTTATAATTGCTATAGTTTTGTTGTCACAAAGTGAAAAGAAACTTCCTTCCGTGACTAGTCTTAATATGTTGCGCAATCACTTGAAAAGCTCTATATAATCCTGTGTTTCCTAACTCCACCTTGTTGTTCCTTTTTACATGAAATTTTGCAAACCCGGATGGTTTCCAAACCCCCCACCATATAGGTATGTATGATTAGTAGTATAAAAGGAAGCGGCTTATTCCATAGACTTTTTTTCTCAGCAACAAGTGGAATTATTGATCGTTCTGAATTAAAAGTATTTCCGTGATCCATTAAATGCAATTTTGCTTACTCTTTGCATGCCACCATACCATATCAACATACGCCGCTAATTCCCTTAATTTTTTTCCCGTCATTCATATTTGAATTTCCTCTTATCATTTGAGATTCAGTACCTATGCGGTCCGTAATTGGGACAAATTATAAACCGAAACGACACGGTCTTTCTTCCTGAATAACAGTCACAATTGACCGTGTGGAGGACCTCCCCGCTCATATTGCGGAAATATGCCCATCGGCAGTGAAAAATTCAAAATCATTTGCTTCTTAACCTATTTTTTTTGAAAAAAAAACGAAAACTATTGTGTAAAAAAGCTGTTGTCACTTGTCTCACGAAAGAAAATGGAGCTCGGCTTATTGTTCCAACTTGTTTTGATTAATATTCTTCGTGTTCATCATCATCATTGCCTGGGGAGCTTTGTGCTCAAAAGGTACGACCGTTGGGGAAAGTTGAATGTAGATAGCGTCCAGTTTGGATCCCTCCAACAACTTTTTAATTCATCCGAGAAAATAAAGGAGTTACCCAGCAGCATATTGAAGGAGTACACGGATAGTAGTCATGTTAGCAGCTCAGTAGTTCCCGCCGACATTCCCAACCTTGACACCATTTTCAGCCCCTTTTCCAAATGTCTCGTCCATCTCACCTCCTTCCAGGATGCGCCCTCCTTTGCATCTCAACGGATTCCAATTATCCTGCGGAGAGTGGAGCCGAGCCGGTTTTGGTGAAGAGCAGGAGGTATGGCGAATACATGTCATGGATGGGAGGCTGGAGGAGGCGTGAAGAAAATGAAAATGCCTCCGAGACAAACGCCAGTCTCCAAATTCTACCTTTGTCAAAAATTGCATATAGCACCGACATGGATCCTGATTTCCCGGGCAGCATTTTTATGCAAATTCGGATAACGCATTTTGCGTGGAAATCAAAACCTTGGAAATGCCAACTGAATGTCGGCCTATTTCCACCCGACTATCTGCTCAGCTTCCCACCAACACGCAATAATCATCGGTTTGACCGTAAAGAGTTTGATGCATTTGCTGGGATGGGCTACCCATTTGAGTCGTGGGAATACTCGTGGCGCAACTATTGGGAAGAGAGCCGGGAGCTACCTTCGCGGATGCCAATGTTTCATGGGCTGCTCTTGGAGGAAGGCAGTGCAGAGAGGTATCTCAAAAACGGGTATATTGCAGACTGGGTGGGTCCGGCGGTCAGTTATAACGGCCAACATGCAAGCACCAAAACCCCGCCCGCAACGCCAGCCTACTACAAGGAATTCATCCTGTTCAAAGTTGCTGTGCGGAGGAGTAGGGATGGTGATGGTGCTCCTGCCGGGCTCATTGCATCGTCTTCTACGACCCTTCATCACCTGCAAATTTGCTTAGACTGTCTCAAAGGAGAGCCGAGGGTTGTCAATGAGGTGTCGTTGCCAAAAACAGAGCCGAGTATATTACAAATTGTAGCCAATGGCGCCCATCACCACAAGGAGGATCGTACCGCCTCGTACTTTCGAATTCTAGTAAGCATTTAATTTTTTTATATCCATCTAATATAGTCCTGGCAGTTAGCTTCACTTCAAGAAAAGATTGACCGAGACTGAGTACAGTTCCGTTGGCGTTATTATTATTGCAGCCAAATCCAATAATCACATGTTGAAGCCCCTTTTCCTTCTTGGGCCACCAATATACAGCTTCCAATTGAAAAAAATTTCATAAGCTGATTATTAGTTAGTACAAAACATTTTCTCCTGTAACTTTCGTAAAGCGAGTACTCCACCAAATCGTGCCAAAAGTTTTTCAAATTACATATTTGACCAGGCCTTGATGGCGGAGTGGTCAAGCACTATCTTCACCGTTACTATAGTCACTATTAAATCGGGGGTTCAATCCTCCGCTGGTTATACACAAAAAGGTTGCGTGGTAATATTGAATGGTAATGAGTTTGATTTGGCAATTACACATGAGCGGGGGTGCAAAAAGAGGTTTTTGTCCCGGGAGCAAATTCCGCAAAAGGAGACGCAGGGATTTGAAAAATCCCTGAAATTTTTTGTGTCCCTGGGAGCAAAGTTTCAGGGATAGCTTAATTTTGCTTATTCCATAAAAATCTTTGAAAAAACAGGGGAAAAGGGATAAAAAAAATCCCTGAAAAACATGGAAAATAGGGATCAGCAGGGAAACTCACTGAAAATTTAGCAGGGATCAGCATAAAATCCTTGATCCAGCTTGCTCCCAAGGATTCAGGGGTTTTCAAAAATCCCTGGAGCGGCGCTCCCGTGCTCCAGCATTTTTTGCACCCCCGCCTTTGACCCACTTCCGGTTGCGCCACTACGCTCAAACTGAAACTTGTCCGAGGTATTGAGGTAAGGAAGCAGTGTGTGAAGTTTCAATTTGAAACTCCAAAGCGTTCTCAAGTTATCCTGCCCACGGAGCGAGCGACGGCACCGAGTGATCATAATAGGCTATGCCTAATAAATCGTTAATTTAAAGCCGTGTGTTTAAAATAATATCTCATGTTGTGTGGTGCTAATCCGAAAGGTATCTTGGAACAGCAAACATGGACGCCGACACCATTTAATAACAATAATAAAAGCACAAATAATGAACAAGCATTACAGGAAACGTTCTTTCAAAAATGGTCAACTTGGCTTATCAATGGGTCAATAGGAACTGTTGTTCTCGTCACCGTGGTGTCCCTCACCGTATGGAATTGTGTTCTTCGGAAAAGAAATCGATATGTGTCAAAGCAGGAAGTCTATGAGTTTCGAAACGGTGGTGGTGCACCCCTGGAAAACGGAGGAGAATTAGATTTATACTCCACACTGAAATATAACAGTTCATACGAAATTTCAAAAGCAGAGTTAAATTTGGAGTCAGCCAGGCTTCTCGGAATGGGAAACTTTGGTCAGGTGCGCAAGGCGACTGTGAAGGGAAATCTTGTCGCAATAAAAGTGCCCCACGATAACTGTTCCAGAGAGTCGTTTAAGAGCATGCTGATCGAGGTGAAGGTCATGTGTCATTTGGGAGCTCATCCAAACTTGGTGGAATTGGTTGGATGTCACACTTCCGAAATCGGGAGGGGCATGATTTACATTGTGACAGCGCTTTGCGAAAATGGGAGTTTGCTTTCATGTCTCAAAAACAAGGATGTTGTGGTCCAGTTTCAGGATATGGTCAAGTTTGCACACGAAATTGCTTGTGGAATGGATTACATTGCAGGCAAAAATGTGAATTATTCATATTACATATAATAAAACATATCAACGTTATTTTGCTTATAGACTTGGTGTATGTTTATGTCTTAATTTTCCTGAAAGGTGGTACATGGCGACCTGTCTACGCGGAACGTTCTTCTGGATAGCCACAACATCTGCAAAATTGGGGATTTTGGATTGTCCCGAAAACTGTACCAATACAGCATGTACGTCAAGCAGAGCCAGGAGCCTCTGCCGTGGAGGTGGATGGCATATGAGTCCTTATTCAAGATGGAATTCACTTCCATGTCGGACGTCTGGAGTTACGGGATTACTCTCTGGGAAATATTTAGTTTGGGAGCAGTTCCCTATCCTGGAGTTCAATGGACTCATGAGTTTGTGGAAGAACTGAAAACGGGATTGAGAATGAGTACGCCCGAGTTTGCTACTCCGGAGATGTACGTGATTTATTTCACATAATCAGAACAATCCTTTCTTGGTGAAATAACAATTGACGCGTATGTTAAACTACAAATAAGTCATTAATGTTCTGTATTGTAAATAGTTACGACATGATGCTGACATGCTGGAATTTGGACCCGAAAGACCGTCCCAACTTTGAGGAGCTAGTGCAATTTTGCATTCCATTCCGGGATGCTGAGTATCAACTCTTGGGTGACTAGAGTTTCACTGGTTCCTCATTCTGCGTCATTACAACTAGAACAATGGTTATTTAGTAAAACAAAATAATTTTATTGTGCTTTGCCAATTTTATGATATGGCTAAATACATCTGAATTCAGCCATTAAAAGCTGCACACGCTTTACTAGTGATAATGCCAAACACGTTATAACTGTACAAACAAATTAGAATATACTATAAAGTTTAAGAGTCATAAAAGGATGTGGTTTACCTTCTCCCAACCTCACATCCAACAACACTGTCAGTTTTGTGTTGAACTTGAGCTTTAGCTCGCAGATTCCGAGATTCTGCAGTTTTATTTGCTTTTTTTGCCATTACATAGTTTTGAATTGAAACGCCTAGTTAATATTAAATATGCATAGTATTTCTGGGAGTTGATATTTCAGTCGATGTCAACGAAGCCAATTATTTGTGAAAGGTGAAGTGAAATGAAAACGGGAATGAGAGTGAATACCCCCGTTGCTACTACAGCCAGATATTATGTAATGTTATTTTGCTCGTAATGATTTTGCTTGAAAAATAAGCAAACGCATATTTATGCCTTTATGCTGTACATGTATGGCGTTGACGAGATTAAGCAATTTTGGATTTATCGTATTCCAGTACAACAGACATAAATAGGTAATCTTATGAAATGCTGGAATTTGGAAGCGAAAGCGAGTCCCACACTACCTATACGCTAATTGTGAGTAGCAGCAAAAGTTTAATTAAGAATTAAACAAACTAGCTAAATAAAAGTTCAATAAAAATGCAATGCAAATTGCGACCAGAATGTAATTCTTTGAGGGAAAGTACGAATCCAATGGAGATGAGGAGGTGCTTGTGAATTTGAATTCAAATTTAACACGCCACAAGTCGGTCGGGCGGGACATGTTCCGGTTCCGACGTATCTACTTTGCATTTACATAATATGACGTACTCAAAATATCCGTCACGAAACATGCATGTTTATAATGATTGGATTTAAACGGTTGAAGCAAAGAAACAAAAACTTCAGAAACACGTCAACATATATCACGTCATTTATATGTTTAAATGTCAAATGAGTAGTGCAATATTTGAAGAGTTCATTTTTTGGCTTTAAGAGGTTATTTCATTTAAGACTTAAGCCTTCAAGGAGAAACCCTCCTCATTATGCAAGGGTTACATTACAAACGCAAATTCGAAAATTCTTACCGTATGCACAAATTTTAACGAATTGGAATTTAAACTAGCTAGCTAGTTAGGTAAAATTAAATGTATTCATAAAGCGAAGGCATCCATTGACTATTGATATCCAAACTATCATTCCTATTCATCGTGTTGAGAGTTTTCCGTATAAGCAAGCTTTCTTTGAATTTCCTTGGGAATTCTGTTTTCTTTATAAATTATAGTTTTAGGAGAATTTCGTTGCCTAATTTATTTAAACTCAATCATCAATCCAACTCAGAATTAGATACGGACACAATGACCATATCCTCTGTAGCTCATCCTCACGCTAACTCACCACTCCTGTCCGAACACAAACATTCCCTTCTTCACAATCATGCGAGTCTGAATAGATTTATCAATTAGTTTCCTTTCCATAACATATTTGACATAATATGACTAAAACCACTACTGAATTGTACCGAATTGTCGTGTAATCACAAGTACTCTAAAATCCATATCCAAGAGGGGATATCCATTTGTTATCAACTACGGCAGAATCGGGTGAATCACGAATCCCCCCTACTACAACAACGTTTTCCCCAAGTATTTGGGATACCACACCTCGTTTCCATAGCTCCCGTGGTTGATTTCCGCTCACAATGAATACAAGGTTTCCGACTTCAAGTGGCACCACTACAGGCTTTTGGCGTTCTTTCAACTTTCGTATATGTTTCGAGAGACGCAATAATTCACCCTTATGATTGTACAAGTTGAACCAGAACGAGGATTCCACCAAAAAGCATATCAACCCAAGCAAATTCCCAAATACAAGAATCATAAAAATCATTGCAATATTACCGTCTATGCCTGGAGTCCTCAATTCAGCTTTATTCTCAAATCTTCTCGAATACTGCATCGTCAAAACTTGACTAATGCTCCTCTCCCAGAAGGCCATCATTCCCTCCATTATCCACGGACTCTTAAGTCTTCTAACAAAATGGCCTGGTAGCCAACCACCAAAACTGAATCCAACCTGCTCATGGTGCACAAACTCCTTGCCAACTGAAATATGGGGTACACCCCTTCGGATCAACTGGTTTGCCAAATGTGTGGCTTCGTAATGTGGCAGCAGCAGAGCAACTTTTCGCATTGTTTCCAGTGATTCACGAAAGATGAAATCTTGATGCTCGTTAAATATGTCTTTAGTAATAAAATTAGTCCCAAATTTTATGACAGTTTCTTTTATCCAAGATCGTAGTCCAACATGGTATTCTGTGTTGGTAGTCAAGTTGAGGTATTTGCCTTTAAGCTCCTTTGTTATTTGGGTGTCAAACTCTTCCATAATATTGAAAATGTCCGTCTTGTAAATACTCCCGGGGGGCACAATTTTGTAGGGACACGAGTTTTGGTAATTTATACATATATATCAATTCTAAATCAAGTTTACACGCGGAATTAATTTGATTAACTATTGAACTCTTTTATTCGGTAATTACGACATTTTAGCACGGTTAAATATTTGCGAATCTTATGTAGTTGAGTCGGGGCGGGATGTTGATTAATATTGTTTTTACGGCATATTCAAATTCGTAAGCTTTAAAAATGGTGAGCTTTACATACCTACAATGACTGTAACGTACATCCGTGCAAATTCACATCAATATTGTTAACATAAATATTTACGCCGTACAGTATAACTCTATTAAGGTAGCAAAAATATAGTTTTATGGTTTTTTCACTTTGAAAATAGGCTCTTTAAGCAACGGTGCAAAATTTTTGTACAAATGAATAAACAAAAATACAAATAGATTCCCAAAAGTCGATGATTTACACCGAAAATGCTATTATCATGAAAATTTGATCTCTAATCGATCTATAAATTAGTAGAACTCGTGTGCCTACGCAATAGTGCCCTTCCTCAGTTGATAAGTTTTGGGAGAATTAGTTAAGTGATGATATGTGACCGCGGTGAATGATACATTGTGATTATGACCATTGTTGCTAAAAGTGAAATTCCGTGGGATACCGCGGTAGTAACCTACGCGATTGTACTGCAGTTTGGTAAAGATCTTCCCCCGAGAATACAACTGACTGATCTCGACAAACCGACTCAAATTGCGAGGTGCAATCAAGTTGTACACATTTGTGTATTTGTATCCATTACTAATGATTATTCCCATGAGGAGCAAAACCCCAATAAACAACTTTCCAGGGGAACTGCTCATTAGCTTTAAACTAAAGGAGGGACCTTGTTCCACCAGTATTGAAAGGGATTTGAGCATCTTTAAAAACGAATATCCAAACCTGTGTTTTTCTATGCACTCCAGCATTAGTGGGGATATGAGTGCGTAGAACAGGAGTACTGAGCCCCAGACTGCAGGGCGGAAAATGCTGAGAAATTCGCTGAATAAAAATCCTCCGATTTGAGGCACATCCCGTCCCACGAACCGAAGGGATTTCGTTGGATTTGTGAATCTGTAGTGAGATTTGTAGCCGTACGGCAATGACAGCACCCGCTTTTTATCCCCACTTGTAATTATGATATGGCTTGATGGTAAGGTATATTTTATATGGGATGGGTCAAAGCGAACAACACCATTGTCACAATAGTATTTGGCGTCTCCATAGAATTGACCGAATGTTACGTTTTTAAATAAGGAAAGCCAACTCAGACTCAATATATAGTCGACGCTGACATTACTGGTATGTGCACCATGAATCGCCTCCCAGAAAAGTTTTTTTCTGCACCATAAGTTGTAAGGCTTCTCTTTTGCATCAACTGTTTTGTATAAGTCAAACGTAATATCAACCCATTCCGAGATCCCCTCAAGACGGCCTTCGCTTATTCTGTGGAGTAGCTTTGAGTCTATTGAGTCCACCCAGTTTTCTATTTTTGGCTTTAGATGAAGCCGATACCCCCGCGGTAGTTTCGCTAGTCGAGATACAAACACATTGTTACACAAGGAGCACATGTAGAACTCTTTGATAATCCCGTCCTCGTTGCCGATCCCTCGGAAACCAAACCGCTTTAAAGTTGTGTTCCGTAGCAGAACAAAGCCTACGAGAAACACGTTTCGTTGAAATGGTGTCCTGTCATGCTCAAAATGGGACTGGAACAATTCATACAGTCTTTCCATCGAGAAAATATGTTGGGATGACACAAGTATAACGTTATGTATTGGTGTAGCATCGCTGACGCTAACGTCGTAACTAATTCCAGCGTCATGCAGAAATCGGGGATACTGAATTGTATACCTGTCTCCTCCTTCAATAATCAAATCGCCTGACAAATATTCCGGTTTAGGAAATAGACCCACTTTGACCACGCAACTCCAGGCCTTGGTCTTCATTGAAAGCGCCGAAGTGTTAAGTAGGCTACCAATTCCATTAATGAGTTGATTACGAAATTGATGTGTGAAATAAGCCGAGTTGGAAACCGAGCTGTTCAGGGGCAGCCGAATTGAAGACTCCGGACTGATATCCCTCCTTACAAAAACAAGCCTCCGTACATTTCCATTCCGTTGACTGGCCACTTGTAATTCACGAACGACAGTCGGCACCGTTGGGGCGATCAAGTCAACCCCTTCAAAATTTGTGAGTAGCACAAGACAGTGGGAAAAGGGTTGTAGGTTTTCATTCAAGTTTGACACTGCCGGAAATCCCACTCTAGATTGTTTAAGTAGACTGACTTTGCCATAACTACTGAGCTGCGCTGTAGTTGCCGACAGAAACGCTAAAACTGCAAACATTGCAGAGTGCATGGTTACGTTATGTTAGCTTCAAATCCTGTATTTGAATAAATAAATTATTTCCGCAGGTGCTTCCTCAATGCTTAAACAATTTCTTTTTCAACGCCATACTAAGAAATTTTCATTCCCTTTTATTATTGCTTCGAAGGAAGAAGATAGATGTCTAAATTAAGGGATATACTGTTTGATACAATTGATTCTTTTAATTCGGTCCGGTACCACAGAAAGATTTGCTAAATCTACAATGAAATGATATACGCAAATTTCAGCCGTATTTATGTTGCCCTGGAATGACGCAATAGTTTTAGTCTGCCACGTATTATAGATGCCGCTTATGACACTCGACCTGACAGTATTCAACGTCATCAATGTCAACCAAAATGATAAATTCAAAATGTTCGTATGTAACAATTCATCAAAACCATATGTCCTCGATTATAAATACTCAAACGAATTGAATTACTCGAAATAATTTTCTTAAGAACACAGGTACGTGAAAAGAATGACAAAAGTAAATGAATGTCCACAAGTAAATCCTCGTTGTCAATGGCTTGCGAAATTATGTAAAAGGCTTAATTGAAGACTGCATGTCATGTCAGTCATTACGGTTAATTTGAACTGACTTATGTAAACGGAAGTGCACTTTTATGAACCCTCCAATCTGCCAACTAGTGAGCTAGTTTGCCATAGAAAACTTGAATATAATGAAATGCTTTATTCTTCAATTGAAGTGATATTTATATTTTTTGCTTTGGTTCTTTGAGGTGGAAAGTTTCCACAACTAACTTTTTGAGAAGAGGAGAGCTTTTGCGTTTAATGGATCCTGCGAGGTGGATAGCGTTCTGGCAATAGGTGCCGGATTGCAATATCGGCGGAGGGTGTGTGTACTCTTACAGCCTTTTGGGTTCGGTATGACATTTTTAAAATCTAAATTTAAACATTAAGTATTTGCTGTTATTGTTGTTCATTCATCGTTACATTATCTTCCGTTCCCGAAAAGGCGCTTGGGGCTCTTATTACATTCTTCAATTCGAGCATGCATATGGAACATCATGAAGAAGCTCGTCACGTCACTATTTTTGTCACAATACAATGCACTGGGGTGTTGTTCTCTTAAAGTTAATTTTAAATCACTCATTAAAAGGAAAAATCTTGGACAAACATTGCGAACTCAATTTTTTCAGGAAGCAGGGTGCATAACACTCAGTATCTACTGTCTCCAGCTACTAAACCATGTGCACATGTCATAGGTTAAGGGTTCAAACTAAAGCTTTTGCATTACTGGGCATTATGGTTATTGTACATTACTAAATTGGGGTTACGTAAGGATATCAACGAACTTCTAAATCCGTTATCACGTATATCTAGATCTTAAGCTGACGAGGAGGAAAGGTGCCTTTGTGGCACGGCAAAGCAATCATGCAATGCATACACAAGTGGAAGTAAAAATATAACACATATTTACGATATAATATGATATAAAATTCTAATTTGATATTGTTGGAGAAGTATTTTTCGAGGGACAATTCGAAGGATTATTGTAATAATATCTGACAGTGGTCATTAAAACGATTAAATGATCCGTACGGCGAACTTTGAAGGATTTCGGATTTAAGTACCTATTAGTTCTTGCTAGTCTTGCCTGCTATAAAGTCATGGTGTGAATATTTTATCCAATTTATCCGTTTCACAATCATTTACTTAACACTTTATATTTATTTTGAGTGAGCCAAAACGAGCGATGAAACTATTATAAATATGAAAGTTATCGGACTGTCACTGTCATAAACCAGCAAAATCAACTTTGGCTAGTAAAAACTTTCAACATCAATTAAAAATTCATTAGATACTTGCCTTGACACTTAGCTTCTGCCTTTCCAGCATGACATGAAAGCAGCTCAACATTCAAACACTTCTTATAATAGTTAAACATTAAATAGCTTCCCAAAGTAAACCTAACATAGTCGATTCGATATGGTTAATCTAAGCTAACTGATCCATTCTGTCCGTCCGTCCTTGCCCATCTCGTGGCAATGTCATATTAGTTAAAAATTTACTTATCTTTTCAGATGATATATAATCCTTTTGGAGAAAGTGAAGAGTGGAATTTGACGAGTGGAAATGGAGACGACGACAGATGGATGACATGAAGGTCATGCCATGCTTGACAGTTGTTTCGGTATTCGCAGTTTTGCTAGCATTTTATATTAAGGTTGTATTATGAGTCAGCGTGGGAAGGGGTTTTGGGGCAGTCTGAGATCCTTTTCAATCACGCTCATATTTTAAAAATAGGACGGCAATTTAAAATTCCCAAACAAGAAACATTATGCCAGCAATCTGAAGAATACGAAAATGTAAAAACTTGGCAGATTCAATGAAGGTTTCACAGATTTTTATGAATGAGTTTGAGGGAAGGCGATTGCCAATGCTTTTAAATGGAAAACTAGTTATAAAGACACGAATTAAAGTCAGGGAAGCCATAACAGAATTCGCCAAATATTTATATTTCCTTGAAGCTTATTAACAGGGCTTCATTTTGTAGTTCGAAAAAAATTGACAAATTCATAATACAGCCTTAATATTAGGGGTCGTTCTAATACGACCGAGGCTTTCTCCTCTGAGAGTTTCGTATTACGTTAGAAAGCATAGATTTTTAATCCCCTTGCTTTGGTTTTAATGCCAGCGTAGAAACTTCAGTCACATGTCGATCCCACCATTTGTTGAATTTAATCCATACTTGTTTCCAGCAACCAGTACAAAATATTTGGCACATCCATCCGTCTGAAACTAATCAGTATTTGTTTGCTATACTAATTCGCGGCCGGCATCTTACTATTTATTAGTCATTGCACGCCTTGCCACCAGTCATTATAACTTCAAGTGTGCCACGACCTGAATTTTGAAGTCTAATTGCAAGCTGAGTTTAACTTGCGCATAACAAAAAACTACTGCGGAAGAAGAAAGAGTACTACTACAGCAATGCTAATTCAACTTGGAGTGAACGAAAGTCTGGCAAAGTGTCACTCCATTGCCCACAGATTTCCTGGGAGTATTCTTGCATGGAACGGACGAAGGTATGAGTTGAGCAACGCAGAGATGTGTCTGGTGTTTGCTGCGAACAAACACAAGACACATCTCTGTACATTATTTATTTTGACGGGGTTCCTCTTATATATACTAAACTCCTGGATGGCACTAAAAGCGGCGGACCTGGGAATGAGTATTGTAGGTGGAGTTTATTGTAGCGGCCTAGCCCTCAGCTGTATTACCCTTGTAGTTTTCAAGAATCATGAGTCAGAAAGCCTTCAATTTGTGAATGGACTACTACGCATTGCAGAAACCTGGAAGAAAGGTATATTAATAATATTTTTATTTCAACCTATGTGAAATATAATGCATTGATGTTTTCAATCTGCAACAGATAAATTGTTCCAAGAAATGATGCAATCTTTCAAATCGGTCAAAATTTTAACTCGATCTATACTTGCGTGCCAAATTGTAAATCCTTGGATGGTGGCATTAATTGCTTTGGTTCGCCCATGCTCATCACTCAATGCATTATCCAGTGTGAACCCATGGTGTACAGAGAAACCCATTGGATCGCTTCCAGAATTCCTCTTGTACGCCACTTTCAACCTTGGAGTTGGAGTGGCACACCTACTTCTCTGGAAAGCAGCAATATCCCAAATGGCAATAGACACTGTGCACATTTATCTTGGCTCCGCTGGTCAGGAAAGCCTGCTTCACTTTTTGATCCGACAATGTAAATTAGGTGGTCAGTTCAATCTGAATTTGTATCGATGTAGTCAACTATTCAATGTTTGTTTCAATAATTACTTCTCGTCCGTAGTGACTGTAAGTCTTGCCAGTATTCTCATCGCCGAAATCGGAAGCACTTGCTTGGCGCTCAAAATATTTGTGGGGTCTAGCAGACTTCCGATAATGATGCAGGTTTTCGAAATTGACATGTGCCTCCTGATGTTTATGTTTCATTTGGTAGCGATTGGAGTAACAGCAAATGTCCATAGTATGACTAGCTCCTTTCTGGCATCTGCAGAACACAACTGCAGCCAAAGTAAGGTCATGTGGAGATACATTAAGTCATGTTGGGTATTAAAAGTTAAGGTTGGCAAGAGTAATTTCGTGGTTAGTGTTTTGAACGGATCTTGAGGACATTTTGATTTTTTATTTTTAAAAACGAGTCAAGCTTTCAACGCATAAACTTTCGTCTTCATCAGGACACAAAGTAAATTTTTGTTTTGATTGAATAGGTCTTTGATTTCGATTTATAAAAAGTAAACATTAAAACTGAAAATTTTTTAAATTTAATATTAAATGAACGTTTCCATGTTTATGTTGGGG
>JAANSN010003579.1:0-18057 GCA_036850665.1 Dicranocentrus wangi | reverse complement strand
CACCCTTTGGATACAAAGCACTATGGCGACCAACAGAGGGGCTACTGCGAGCACGGCAAGGGAGATTATTATTCCAATTCCAATAATGTCGCACGTGCCCCGACGAACCAACTTGTAGATTTCTAAAAAATAGTAATTAATTACACATTCCGCATGAATTAAATTAAGAGAAAATTGCGTAACTATAACTAGCTAGCTATATACCGCTTTTCAGAAGTTTGAGGCAAGATGTCCTCGTTCCCCTTTCCAGGACGATTTTGCCGACATTGAAAGAATTCCAGACAAAGCGATTCACACTATTCAGATATTCCGTGATCCCCTTAGTGTCCATCTGGACCAGCGTGGAGAAACCCAATCAAAGTACCCAAAATGCGCCCTGCATGATTGTGATCAGGATGTGGGCCTTGTCCACCGCGTTGGCTTGGTAGAGCCCTCGAAGTAGGATAGACAGTGTGGCGTAGGGCCATAGAAACTGGATGAAGATGAGGTGGAACAAGGTTCGAGTTATATTCTTGCGACGACTAGCCTCAATTCGAAATTCCGAGCGTGCCCCGTCCCAGTAAAATATGGGACAGCAGGTGAGACTCAACCACCTTGTTATCCTCTCGTTTAGGGAGTAAGCCTTTATCAAAAGCGGACTTGCCATGATGACTGCGCGTCTGCTGAAAAAGTGCCTAACGTAAATTAGTAGTAATAAGGAGATTTTGAGGAGAACTGCTGACAAAATTGATTGCAGTAGGGCAACACACACTGGGGACACGTTGTGAGACGAACTGACTTGAGACAGACCAGAGCAGTGCAGCTCTCATCATCAGTTCACTCGAATTGTTAAAAATCTAGGAGGAGAATCGTTACTATTTACTTACTGTTATTTCGAAGTTTCAACATGAACAAATTTCTCTTAAAATATGGGACAATACGGCGGCGGCGTCCATTAAAGTAATTTTCATACATGACGTTGTCGACGTTCAATAACTTTGGAAGCATTTCAATAGTCCAGGTTTGTTAATCCATGATGCTCCTACTTCACTTATTTATTTGAATTGCATGCATTATTATTATGCATTATTTGAATTTTATTTTTTGGAAAGTTTGATTTGAAATAATTTCGTTTTTAACATGTTTTTGTTGGTCATCGGTCATTAAAGCGATGAGTATTTGTGGAAGAGAAGAGTTTCAAAAATTGGTTAAAGATTATTCCCCAAAAATTGCGAGAACACAGGATAATCTGAATTCATAAATTGTTCAAATTGTTCAGAGTATTATGACATACAATTTTTGTTAGATTGGTTTTAAATAATCCCAAATCTACGAATTCCAAAAACACTAAAGGTTAAATCTTTATAGCTAATATGTAAAATCGAATTACACGAGGCTTACGTAGTGAGCCAGCGCTAACTCAAACATAAAGTCAATAATAAAGCTCGTTCGTTGGTAAAAGTGCTAACTGATGAACCCTCCGTTTAATTTAAATTTGTGTCAGGAATTGATTCCATGTGGTTGTGCGAGACAATAAATAAGGAATGTTCTTCATAATCATGACATGCTCAAATATTCGCTTCAGTAAAGAAAAGCAAAAATGATCCTTTATTCCATCAGACTATATAATATAGTATTGACTTTTAAGTGTCAAATGTTTGAGGTATCTACCTATCAATATGGATTTCGAAAAGGACAGACTAAATAAACTACATCCCTTTCAAAAACAGCACAAAGTTAATTGTATATGACAGTATTGAATAGAGGTGGGGCGTCTTCGACTCCTTCACCAACCTCCCGATATGCCCGCAGTAGAAACAAAGGGGTCGCAAATTCCTCAAAGACCGCTGCAAATACCTGTAGCTAGCCTGGCAAGCCTTTTGCCTCCAACCCGCAATCATCCCAATGCAAAACTGGTCGTGAAATATTTTCCCCAAATGCTATGCATAACACCAATTTTCGTCTACTTTCGACAACCTTGAAACCATACTAATATTCAGGATAAGGTAAGCCTGCTGCTGCTGGCCTTCTCCACATATTTATTTTGTAAAGGGTGAGTTGGTGAAGAATTTGGTTTATGCAATCGGTAAGGAAGTGCCTTTTTACAAATATTGCAGATTCGTTTACAATATGGTCGATGACCATGCATACAAAATGCGAGCGGTTGTCAAATGGCTGTTATAAATAAAATGCGTAGAAAACCAGTTAAGTATGTCTCAACTTAGTGGTTCCTTCGGAAGAGATTCCAAGGTCGAGTTAATAGATATATATGAAATTTCCAAAGCAAAGCCTCTTGGAAAATACTACGGATCCTCTGGAGCAAGCTCAACAGGTAAATCGTAAGTTTTAGTTCTAATGGACAGAGTTACAATGAACAACTAACATCTTGCATTGGTTTTGCGGCGGCTATTTAGACGGACTTTGGTCCGTAAGCTCGTCGCATACATACATTCGAGCGAAGTGCATAACACGTAAAATACCAAAGCTGACTACCCCGGTAGCCACGATTGTCCACAATTTGCTAATTGTACAATTAAAATACGTGTAGCACAATAGTGATTTTCCTAGCCTACAGTATTCCTCCCTTTCAAAAAACGTCAGCCGTCTTTTATCTCTAATTTTAAGGTAAAGGTCCCTTATCAGCTACTCTTCGAAAAGGGATAAAGGAAAGGAGCTACCAAACAACAACGGCTAGAAGCGAATGGCAAATCTGAACTGCGCAGCCAGTGACTATGACACTTCCGAATTTAGGCGCGCATTTTAAAAATTTGAAACTGTAAAACAAGATACCTAATTGAAAGTATGCACAACAGGATGATATCATGAGACAACAAGCAAATTGTTTGTCTACATTCTTTCGTCCCGAAGGTTTCATTTTGTAGAGTATCAACTTGTTAAAAATTAATTTAGAGAGACACAACCGAAGATTTATTATGTAAAATCAAAGTGTAGTATCTGGTTTTGCGTCAAAATGGACGTTGTGTCGGCGTCGGCCTATGTGTGTCGAGGACTAGTCGCATCAGCAGGAATCATTTTTCCGGGACATAATTGCATCTCACATCTCCCTCAAAGACCTCTCATTTTATATGCCAAATGAGATGGTATTGCAACTGGAAGTTGTGCCACACTTGGAGACTCTGACTGTGATTGGATTCCGATGTTCCCAGCTTCTCCAGCGTTTGTAACTTTCTTAACTTGCGCTGCCTCAAATTTCAATGCACTGACATATGGACCGGAGCAAACTTTTCAAATTCAACGGCTACTTGAACTTACCCACTTCGCCACTGACTATGAATTTGGGGGGTGGAATTGTGTTTGTGAGTTTGATGGCAGGATGGATGCCAAATCTTAACATTCTCAAGATGGTTATGGTGCATGGCACATTCAGGTCCGTTTGCGAGGCCCTGCCTATTCTGGAGGAGATTGATTTGGGGTGACGGACTCGGAGATGACAGCCTGGGCTGGGTGGGCCACAGTTGGATCGGATCCCAAGGCGGCTCTCCTCTTTTACCACCAACAAAGCATTACAGTATTTCAAAGTTTCGTTTGGTGGGTCACTTTAGATGTTGTTTTCAGGGTTGAAGTCCTTCGAAATGGACGTGGGGGACGTACGAGTTTCCAAGTGCTTCTCTGTCATTTCCATGGTTCACGGATTTGCAAAACTCCCACAGCTTAGGTGTATCCTGATAAATGCAACCGTTGGAGTATGTAGTAGTAAATAAAACTGTTTTCTGATATATTTTAAATTTAAATTAATTAAGCAGTTTCATCAGGCGCGGAAAGTTATTCTGCTTATGTTCGTTTTATGCACAGATCAAAGAAACGGTACTTTCCGCTGTCAAGGAGCATCTTCCCTTCGCGGAGATACTGGGAGAAAAAAAGAAAACTCATTGAGACAGGAGGGATGCTGCACAGAGACGAGTTTGGATGCAGAATTTATTTATAATGTTAGATTGAATATTGTAAGAGAGAGCTAGTTAAGTTGGTAGTTCAACCTTAATTTATTCTACATGTATCTGCTGAATATAATGTATGTAAATAACAAAATATTATTTAGTTAAATTTGTCACTTAGCTACAATTATACTGTCACCACTGTGTTTGTAAATTCTAAATGAAAATAAATTAAGAATTTATTATTATGATGAAGTTTCATCAAGCCGTAGCAATTTTTGTGGATGTTTTTAAATTATATTTAGTGTTAAGTACTATATTTGACAGTTGTTACATACTTTACTTTACTTAAACTTTAGTGTGACTTAACTTCAATGTATTAAGATGAAGACTAATTTCTACATACTGAGCCAGGTGTGCGCATACAAGTCTATGGTCAATCCAGGATTTACAGCATTGTAGATACATATATACGAGGTTAGAATGCAATAAATGGAATTTGTTGTGGAAATATGCTATATTACTGAATTGACCTATGACATTTAGCGTAGATGATATCATTCATTTCTTCCATTGAAATAATACGCACTCATAATCGAGATCAGAATGCACTAAGTCCTATTTGTTTTCTAGATATGATATATTAGTGGGTTGACCTTTGACCTTATGCGTAAGCCGACACCCAGTTCTTACCTTGAGCTCATATGTTCTCGTACCCTTTGGCAAAATGCAACAAATCGCCTAGATATGCTGTAAAAAACTATGCCTGTGCCAATGAAGCACGCTTGCTTGCTAGCTTTTCTCCCCCCGATTTTACTGCGATAAATATTGGCAAATAACAGATCTGATACGTGACACAAGCTGCTTGTACATTGCCTATTATCTACATGCTTGCCTGTGCAATCATGTGCAACCATATTGTCCTCTGGTCACCTAGTTGACCTGGGGGACGTGTTGGATTAGCTCCAGAGGCGAATGCAACTCGCTTGTCGTTGATGATGGGTGAAATGATGTGCAAGTTAAAGCACCGTATTTAATGTAAATATGGAATAAAACTCTCTATTTTATTCTTACTCAACCAAAAATCAAACTACCCTTTACTTACAAATATTCGGTGCTGAAGGCACTCGTAAAAACCGAACTAGAAAACAATATTACTTGCAGCTTTTTCTCAAGCTGCTATTCTTTTTCTTACAGGCTCTGAAGGAGCTATATGTTATATGTACAAGACAATGGGGGTGGCTTCTTTTTAAAGCCAAATCTAACTATTAAACAAGAGATTCTGAGAGGGTTCTCAGAAAAACGACTGTGTGCTAAACGCACCAAAAAGAGAGTGTGGCTCCCTGACCAACGAGTTGAACATACCAACTCGGCGTGTGGGCTCAACAGAGACGTGTGCTCCGCCAGGGCAAAGTGAAACGGAATATATATATATAAACTAAAGTACAAAACAAAGAGATGCCTCTTGGCTTCGTGACAATATGGTGTCATCTTATAGATTGAACTTTTTCTTATCGCGATAATATGCAAATGAATTAGTTCAACCCTCAAGAAGATGAGCTGATAAGGGATTTTGTATTAGGCTACCCTAATTAGGGAAATTTCTTATCTCTACTAGTCTGCTATAATTCGCAAGCTATTTTCGGCTAAAAGTGTAGCTAATTAAAAATCTCGTGGCGGCCAGGCGTCGGTTAAAACCTTGGTATGGCGCAGGTTAAGCAAATTGATCCACGAAAGTAGATCACGCTCATTGGCATAATCTCTGCTTAGTGCAGGGAAAATGGATTTAACTAAAATCCTGATTCGACAATTTAAAATACTTAGAAACTTTGCTTCGAAATAATTTCGTTTTTAACATGGGCTACCATAATCCGATTAAACCGACTGCTTTCCAATAAATATTCATTAAGCTATTTAAAAATTGGTTAGAACGTGGATTCCTCTTGGAGTTTTTGTATTGTCTCTATGGACAGTCTGGAGGTCCAATGATAGAAAAGGTTAATCTAATTTCAGAAGTTACGTTTTTACCGAAGATTAAATCAATACAGTTTTCGTAAATGTATAAAAATTAAAATTGGGAAGACATTTTGGATAAAATACCAACAAAATAAATGAATCTCTGTGCTGGCATTTTCTGTCCAGAGAAAGCAAAGTCCGTTTAGGCAATATGTATACTTTTATTGGGCGATTTAAACAATAAAATTAGGTATGGGATGCAGTGCTCCGTGCAAATGTTGTTAGTTGTTATTGTACGTTAGCTTATATGGGAAGGCAAAAAAACTTGGAATAATTAGAGTTTCCATAATGATGAAGAAAACTCGGATTTACGCCGTTTCTTAAATTGAGCAATCAGGCTTGTTTTCAATTAGTTTTTCACAATCTCTAAAATAGTAAGTGAATTAAAATAAGGCACTTTAAATAATGAGCTTTAAAAATTAATCACTTATTGATGTCATTTTCCGACAAAGAAAACTCATTGACGAAATACGTCCAAATATTTTGTATAGCTAACTTATTACGCGGACACTTTGCTATGAATATTTTCGCTGGAATATTATTTGTTCGCAATGGCATAAAAGGATTGCCAATAAATTCGATATTATCATACGCTATTATCCGTTTGCCTTTAATGAATTCTGGAGAAAAGACATTCTGATTTTGTTTCTCAGTTTTTATATATGTTTTTTCATTAGTTTCAGCTCACAGTAAACTCCAGGGCCTGCCAATTTAGGAATTTTATGAAACGTTCCACACTTACTATTAGAGAACACCTTTCGGGGAACAATAATACATCAATTTTAAGGGGACAATGAAGAGGGGACAGTTTCCGAGTCGTAGTCGTAGTCGTTTCCACTATTTCTGTCCAAGCCCCGTTTTGAGACTACTTCTGCCTCTGACCGTGGTGACTTACTTAAAATATAACTACTGTGTGTAGTAAAGCAAACTAGCTACGTGACCACCACACTCTCCTTATCGCTCGGTCACACAGAAACCATCATATTCATCTTTAACCTTACCAAGTACTATTTATAGAAAATTTATGCAAAAACGTATTATGGACCAGTTTTCAGAGCTACAAAAGTTAAATCCTTTTGTCATTTGCCCTTTAAAATTTACTGTCATTTAATTAAACACTCTCAAGCAAATATGGTTAAGAATTTCGAAATACTTTACATTGCAAAAAACTTTTTTGGCTCTTTAAAATAGGTACACCGAAAGTTTTGCATACTTAATACATGATATATGGCATATGGTAAAGCGAAATCATGGAAACCATCATATCTCGGAAACTGTTCCGTCTTACGCTTAAAAAATTATGTATTATTGTTGCCCCAAAGCTCTTCTGCAAGCGGACAAATTTTCATTAAATTCCGAAATTGGAACATCCACGGAGTTTACTGTCAGTCCTGGCTAATGTAATAGAAGTTTTTGGGGTGTGCATGAGGAACCCGCCCAGACTGAAAAACAATATGAAATCTCCTTCTCCCAGTGTAAAACGAAGTAGAAACAAAACACATTAATAAAAGTGATTTTATACAATACACTTGAAATTAATTAAATTTTATATTTCATTTCTTAGAAAATGTTACTGGAATAAAAAGGATTCATTCAGATATAAATCTTTCATTTAAAAGAAAGTCTACCCAGACCAGTCGAGTTTCTAAACTAACTTTCTTGCAAAGAAAGTATTTTGTGTAACCATGGCTATAACCATAATATCATATGCGAATCTTCTTGAGATAATCATCATCACCTTAGGCTATGGGTTTCTGGACGCAGCTCACTCACAATCCCATCACTCATTCCATCCTAATACTAAAAACGTGTTAAGTTTGGCTAATCAATTGAGAGCGTTTGAAAAGTGTCATGTGCATATTGTGGTGGCACACATTTATGGAATCAACAGCCTGGTAACTTGAATGCAATATATTACCAAAAATACATTTTATTGCTTAATATAAAAATGTATAATTTCCTGCAATCCTTACAGTTCTCTCCAAACTACCCGGAAGAATATGGTTCTTATGAGATTGAGCCTTTACATTTCCCATGGGTCTATTCCAAGCACAAATTTCACTACTTCCCGTTTTTCGGACTGGTCACCTGCGACGGCTACAAGTACAATCTGACTTATGGTCAAAAGTGGGGCTCCAAGGCGACACCACACAACCTCAACTGTGAGATCCAGGTTTTTGTTGCCCCGTATCCTTGCACCGAGTGGAGAATGCCTTCGATTCTTGGATTTAACTCAATTCTGCCCCCCACCTATTTCGACTTGTACCGCTATTCCAGCCTCGCCAATAACATCACGAAGCAATCTAGCCGCGTATTTGCGTTTGTGACAAAATCCAGTTCCAGTTCCATCAACAACAACATTTTCACAATGATGGATCGTAGCTCAGACTTTGGTGGCGGATCTCCAGTGGCCCTGCACACAAAACTTTTGTTTCTGACTAGAGCCAGTGGTAGTCATGGCAACCAAATAATATCCACTTTTATCGTCCACCTGCCAAGTCTGAATGCTGCCACGTTTGGAAGGATGAAGGAAGAGTGTGGCCGCCAAGTGGGGTTTTTTGCAAAGCATTTCTGTCCCAACAAGTTCGTTGATAACTTACCCCTTCGGTTTGTGGAAGTTGACACGGATCCTATGGTTCCAGCAACGACGCTATTAGGTGATGATGATGGTGATGATTCAGTGATTGTGTACAAATGCTTTTCCTGTACCGCTCTAACAAAGCCGACATCCACACCTTTGTACCTGACCAACTGGGAAAAGGATCACGACGACACAGATTTGGTACTGCTTCAAATCATGGTGACCAGCAACGCGTCCATCCACATCCACAACAATTCAGAAATGTTTGCCAACTTTATACATACGCCCTTATTTGAGACACGTCTTAAGCCTACTCATCACAAAGGATACTTTTCCCACGAAGGGTCTGGCCTTCACTTCATTACGTGCGCGAGGATTCACCAGATTGGCGTCTTGGATGGAACGGGTTACATTTCCGCCTATGACAAGGCATCTTGGGCATTCCTCATTGTTCTCGTTATCCTCTCGAGTGGCATAATCCTACTCCATTTGAGTGTTAGTCTAGATAGCAGCAAGGGAATGTGGAGGGAACCAAATTTGTCAGAGATTTACTCGTCCGTGGCGTATGGCCCTCTGGTCCTTTTGGAGCAAGGCGTGGATCTCGTCAACAAGTTCAAGTGGATAGGCGGTCCCTGGATTGTCATGGGAATTGTGCTGAGTAACGCCTATCGCGGGGAAAATATAAATCTGCTCATTGCTCCCATTCCGATCAAAAGGTTGCGGACGTTTGAGGAGGTAATGGAACACAACTTTACGATTTACTCTGGCAACTGCATTGGACCAGAAGTAATGTCAGGGATGCGTGATCACGTTGACAACTCGCTTCACCTTGGGGCCATGCTGGGTACTGGAATCGGGTTTCTGGATGACTGGATAACTAACAATTTGCCTGCTCCTCCGGTTAACAAAACAGCGAGCGGACCACACGAAGATGTGTTAACATGGGAGTACCAGAATAAAGTTGTTTCACTCCCGGAAATGTGGGATGAAAACAATCGAGTAGGTTTAAAGTCCATTAAAATCCCAATGTCGTCATGGTATCAGAACGTGTATCAGTCCCACGTCGAAGTGTTTCTCCGTGGTGAGGTGGAGGTGAATACCAAAATAAATTACTCAAACTTTCTGAAACACGAAGAGTGGCTGCTTAAAAATATCCACATTCCCGAGACGATTTCCGACCTCCGGGCCATGGACCAGCCAGCATATTTCATTGACAAAATCTCGGCCTGCGGACAAGACGCATTTGTCAGCCGTTACGACATTGCTCGCAAATTTTACTGGCAGCTCAAGTCCGAATTTCTAGCTAGATGGAACGGAATCCGAGGGGATGATAATGACCCGGAAGGGATAATCATGGGTGAAGAGCCTATCGTCCGATTAGATCGGCTTTGGTACTTTGCACGGTTTCGGTGGGAGTATGCCAGCTTGCTAAGGCGAATCCGGGCGCTGTCTGAGTCTGGACTGGTGTTTTTGCGGTACGGTTGGGAGCGGAGGGTGAGCACTTGGAACGATACCTTGGAATTTGAGAGGCGCTATGTGCCACCCGTGAAGAAGGTAACCATGAATGATAACATCTCAGTGGTCTTCATAGTATATGCGGGTTGCATCCTCTTTCCGAGCCTGACATTCCTGGTGGAAATGACTTGGCGAAGGAGAGTCTGGCTTGTCAGAAATCAAATCAACCTCTGCTCGAGAAAGAACACTAGGATTATAAGTCTCAATAAGCGGTTGTGTAGGCCGCGTCGCATTCTGAAAAATAAATAAACCATTAAATGGGATAGAGAAGTGCCGATCGCACAACCAATGCGAAAAGTCGATAGTTACTGACGGTAAGGAATGCCTAGTCAAATCGTAAAGAGTGCAATAGGTTCTACGTGAGTGCCTGGTTGCTATGTGAGTGCGTGGTCGCTATGTGAGTGCGTGGTTGCTATGTGAGTGCTTATGTTAATCTGTGTTCAAACACTTGTCGATTGATATCCCACTTGACCTGTATCAAAGGATTGGAAATTTGAAATCGTCGTACCGTTAAGACGGTTATTTCAAATTTTTGTCACCATGTTAATCAGTGTTCAAATGCCCATCGATTGATATAACACATGACCTATGGTACCGTAAGAAAAAATTAAACAGTAACGAGTTTTAACGGTTGCCGTTGACCAATTTTTCTGAAAATCAATCCCCGCTGAGGTATGACTCTTATGTACACTATGCTGCAATCAGAATCTGAAAAAGTGAAACCGTTTTTGAGTTGCCGTTTTTGAGAATGTCAGTCTGGCCATGCCGGGCTGGGATGGCCAGACTGACATTACGATCTTAATAAGTGCCCCACTTGATCGGCACTTAATAATGATTAATATGCAAATATTCCTGTGACCTGTTTGTAGATATATGTAAGCTAACACATGTAATACGTGGTGTAATGGCCACAAAGTTTAACTGTAATACATAGTTTATATTACTCATTTAATTAACAAATACTACACTTGAATTTCATGAAAAGTATTTCATGAAATTTATATTACATTCAACATTATAAATTATAAAAATATGGCTTTAATGCCTAATTACCATACTATCTACAGAATAGCCCTTTTGCTTTATTGAATATTTCTCCCAGCCACGTGAGCTAACATGAGCTTACGTGTCCGATCGTAAGTGAAAAAGAAACGCCATAGTCACCGCCTATCATGAAAATCGTAAGGACAAAACTCGTTAGCCAAAGTGCTATCTGCCCATTTCACTCAACTTATTCATATATTAGATTCAGCCTTATTCTTTCGGTTCGGATCCATGAGACAAGGAATGCGTCCGTTTGTTCATATATTCACACTCATTCCTCAGTACTTGCTCTTCTCCAGTAGTTTTGCTAGTAGAGAAATAATATTGGATTTTATATACCAAAAGCAAAAATTATTTCTCCGTTTTGAGCCTTTAAAAGTCGACAAAAAGAATGACTTGAAGATAAGTTTTAAAAATATGCTCCGCTACCGAGCCAAGTTCTTACTCCTACTCACCATCATCATCCTGGGAATTGGACATCTTCAAGCAGGAAACTTTCAATTTCAAAATTCTGCTGTAGTATTCACTCAATTGCTTAAAAACGTGCTGGATTTGGGAGCGCAGCTTGAGGTGTTCAAAACCTGTCATATGCATATTAAAGTGGCCCATGTTAACGCCGTCAACAGCCAGGTAAATTGCAAATACAAAGGAACATATATTTTTCACAAATACACTCGCAATTTCATTTTAGGACGAATTTTAATTTTACTTATTAGATTTTCCAAAAATATTCCGACGACTACTACGGCTCGTATTAGGTTGATCCCTTACATTTTCCATGGGTTTATTTCCGTGCACAAATTCGAGCGAAACGTGTTTGTGGGACTAGTCACCTGCGACGGCTACCGGTACAATCTGACTTATGGTCAAAAGTGGGGCTCCAAACCGACACCACACACGCTCATCTGCGAGATCCAAGTATACTTCTCCCCCTACCCTTGCGTGGAATGGAGGCGGGCGGGGTCACTCCTTTGGGCCCCAATCTTTCCGAAAGACTATTACCACCTTTACCGAGATCCAACAACGGCTGCCATTGGCGCTGTCTTCAGAAAAAATGAGGTTCTTTGCATATGTGACTAAGTCGAGCAGCACCTCCAGGTTGGCACGCAACTCTATTTTCAAAGTGGCGGATCGTTGGACAGGTTATGCCACATTGTACCAGGTTACCCTACATACCAAACTTTTGTTTGTGATTTGTGAGAATGTTACAATTTTTACTGTTGCAAGCGGAAATGCTAGATTTAGTTTTCGTGAGAATCTTGTAAAATTTTCTGAGAAGCAGGGATTATTTATTATCCTGTGGCGCAGCAAACCGTTCAGGACGATTGGCTTTATTGCCCGAGTTATTTTTGGGCCACAGCCGTATAGTTTCCAGGAATCCCTAGATTGTAAGGGTCGTGAGACTGACCCACCCACTTAAGAATGTCATGAATGAATTTATGTGAGAAGTTGATTTTGTCATTTTCTTTATTACTAACAGTTGTGTCCGTCTGGTTCTTTTTGTTTGCCTTTTCTGTTTTAAGGTATCTTTATTACTAGTGTATTGGTGTGAATGTGAGCGATGCTCTTGCGGGGATGCCTTAAATACCCCTTGCCTTTACATAATAAAACACAGTATTGAAAATATGCTCTTGGTTTAAACAACACTCTTGTTATTCATCCACGCCAAATTACAACAGTGGCAGCAGAGGGTAGTTGCAAATTACTCCATCGCTGAGTTTAAATCCCAAGGCTGTACAACAAACAGCAGAAATAGTCTGAGTAGAGTTCAGTAATATCTGCATTAGTTTTGACAAGTTACAGTAACCCTAATTACTAGCACCGTGAAAGGGTGCCCTTGACTGTTAAGTCATGAGCAAAAAGGTGGATTTAGGTTCAGTTACCAAACTGAACGAAAACAATTACGAAAGGTGGAAGCTGCAAGCAACTCTCGTTCTCAAAACAAATGGTGTGTGGGGGCTTGTGGACGGGACAGAAGTGCGTCATGCAACGGATCCCGACAAACAAGCTGGGTTGGATCAGAAAGATGTAACTGCGCAGACAATCATCGTCACAACAATTGACGAACAATTTACTCGAACATTTACGAACGAACAAAATTTAATCATGTAAAAAACTATCAGCTATCATATCATTATTACGCATTACAAATAATAAGAAATATTTCGAATTAAACGTGTTGTCATTTTTTCCAATTGTTATTGATACAGGTGAATGCAACAACATTGAATACTGGATAGTACAGTAACGCTGAATACTTGTAAATATAACATAATATTATTTCTACATACTACACATAATTAAAGCTTACTGAACAGTTTGGTGTAAATACTCTCAATAAAAAGGTGAGTTGTCAAACTCATAAAATCTAATACTGTTAATAATCCAAGATCATTGTTTCGCAATTTAAGTACGTAGTGTGGACCCTGTTTCAAGACCTAACAAGGTAAACCCCGAGACGTGATTTGCAGTAAACACAGTTTAGCGTCTCAGGGTGAGACATTTTTTTATTAGCACAGGAATCTTAACCTCAGACGGAAGAAAATTGGAACAATCTACGCATACGGTTTTGGGCTTGATGCAATGCGTCTGAGTAGTATAATCGTCTATATTATCGTCTATATAACTCGAGACCCAAAGTTTGGCAAGAGACTATTTGCTCGGAGTTTGATTCCAACTCCGACTCCATCTTCGAGTAACACGAGACCCCCTTCGCCTCTGCCTTCAAGCACACAATGCAAAGGAAAAAACTGTAGAAAAGGAGAAACAAGAATATTATGTTAGGATAGGTTAGTTTTGTCATGTTAAATTCATATCATGGACCTATAATGAGATGAGCTCATTATTTTATCCAAATATTATCGTCAAATGAACTCCGCTACTCACCATACGTATCCCCAAGGTATGCCAACAGGATTGAAAAATACGAAATTCACTAAATCCACGTATGACATCGTTCTTTTTACAGAAACAAGCTTGCGCATCCTCCCATATTAGTTTTACCTGGTGTGAGGCAGTAAAGGATGGTAGTACATTCCGATATAATAATTGATCTGGTGAATCACGCAAATGGACAGTATACGATTGCTATCGATCATAAATAAATTCCGCAATGCTTTATTTAATAGTGTGCCAGTTGTTATTTCCCGATTATGTGCTCCATGATATCGACCTTCAATGTACCTTCTCCGTAAAGAGTACATCAATCAGAATGGTTAGTCAGTCCGGTTATTATGGCTGCAATACAGTGTCTAGATTCCATATTATTCCAATTCCAATTCCAATACAGTGTTATTTGGAATTCTGATAAGAACTGACCCAAACTTTGATTGATACAAGTTAACAACGTACATCAACAATAACAAACATCCTGTCACCGGGGTTTTCCTTTCTTTTCTTTGTAGACGCCGGATGTGATAGATTAATCATCGCTGGAAGAATATGCACATCTTGCGAACACATATTCTTTTATTCTGCCATACTCATATTTCTCCCCGATCCAGAAGAATATTATGTCAGATTGGTAAAGTACATAGTGTACAAAGGACCACCGTCTGAAAGTGGCTGGCTAGATGTAACGCACGAATATTTTAGAAAGGCAACTCGGCGTCCCCCGACTAGAATTAAAATAAAGGCTCGAGTAGATTGGCTTCCAACGGAGAGTTATGGCTATGTCTTTGCTTACTTCATGCTCGTCATTACGGAGGGTTTAATAAAAGGAGAAGAAAACCGCTTTGCTAAGAAACAACTACCGGCTAGCTCCTTAGGATGGACATACTAAGCACACCTCATGCATGAATTAGGAATGACTATGTATTTTAGTATAGAGTCACCCACTGTGGATTATAGTCCACCCGGATTTACGTCAAGTATTGATTTGGATTTTAATGCAACACTAGACCCAACATAATGCCGAGAATTTATTTATCGCATTCAACGGAAGCGTTAAATTTAGTATACTTTGGATTATACAGCCATATGGAACAAGGAATTTGAGATGTGAGTAGAACGTTTGCAAAGTGCCATGATAACCCTGCAGAAGACGAAACGCGCGTTAGACTTGACGAGGAATTCAGAATTGAAATTTAGATCGACTTCTGAAACCATTGCCTTAATAGAGAGCAAGAAGTTCATGAATCATTACGGGGCAGAAACACTTGTGATGATATCATTTTGGTGTGCATTTACTCTACTGACAGGAAAAAATACAAACTACAGAGGACTAAATGCAAAACTAAAACGTTTGCAATGGTTTCGACTTATGGAAAAAATTTTTATGGAAATAAGGGATCGATCCAATATCTGATAAGAATAAGAACAAAAATTGGGATGATGTACTGAACCACTTACGAGCCGGAAATCAAATAAAAGCGGAATTAAAAGTGGGCCTCACCCTGATCATTCAGCTCAATGAGAACGAGCTGTTAGAATTAAATCCCACTGGACTAGTCTCAAGAAGCATACAAAGAGTCTGTATGAAACCATGTAAGCAACTTCGGGAGTAAGAAACTGAGAGAGAAGAGGAAACTGTGGGAGTATTATAAGCTAAATTAAGGAGGAAAAAGAGGTGAACTGAATGTAAAATTGGAACAAAAATAGCCAGCGTCCGGATGGGCGTTGGCCAGAAGAAGAAAGTATAAAACGGAGCCTTTGAAGAGGGCTAGGGGCAGTCGACAGAAGGGTAGAGATAGAGTTATTTAGTGGGTATTTTTAAGTTTAAAATTAGTAAAATGGGAAAAATTCAACAAATAAAAGTTAAACGTGACAGGCAACCTCATTCTCCCCTTCAATTAGTAACATTCTTTTCATATCATTCCTCGTACATCTGACAAACCCATTCACAATCTTACAATATGCAGATGATGATACATGTACATAACAGTAGCAGTGGTAAGTTCAGCTGATGATCATTTTTTATGTACGTAGTTTGCCTGGTAAGAGCTGCCGGACCAAAACAATCATTTTGTAGTGCCTGTAAGACAAAAAAGAAAAAGCAAACGACGGCGTTGGTGGTGGCAGCGGCAGGAACAAAAAAACAAAACAAACAAGGGAAGGTCAGGCTTCAATGAATGGTCACGTCGAACTAAGTAGTAAGTGAACAAGATAATCAAGTTGGATAGCTAATATCATCGTTATTAGTGCTTGTGTGGTTAGTCAACTTAATAACACCTGTGCATATTAATATCCTGCTGCTCTTTGTACACTCCAAGGTACTCTGGCGGAGATTGGTGTAGCATTTTTTGAGAAACTAGGACTGTCAACAATCGCTGATGTGAAGGCTATGATTGGAGCGGCTCAACCTATATGTAAAGATATTATAATCGACCTTATGGAATTAGATATCCCCTGCATAAAATTCAAAAACATGATCAAAACTATTGAACTCCCGAGACCACTACACCAACACTTTCAATCTCAGCAAAGTAGCGACGAGACGGTGACGGTGACTAGTGAATAAGGAGGAGGTGAATACGGAGCAGCAGGAAGATTACAGAGCAGCAGGAAGATTACAGAGCAGTAGGAATACTACGAAGCAATAGGAAGCAGGAAGACTACGAAGCAATAGGAATATAGAAGATTACAAAGCAACAGGAAGCAAGAGGAAGACGTGAGGAAGAAGATCATTAGTTTCATCATTAGCAGCAGCAGCTCCGGGGAGGGGCAGTAGAGGTGGTAGGAGTAGCAGGAATGCACAAGACAATAATAGTGGTAGTACCTTTCCCCGAGAGCTGATTAAAAGTTACCAACTGAAGAAGAAATCAACAGTAAAATCAGAGAGTCGCGGTTGTTGTTAGACTTCCAGAAGTTTACAAAGTTAAAGCATGTCGTATGTTTAATTGAAGCCTTAGCAGACGGTCGTCGCATTCCACTGAAAACTCCAAATGAATTCAGGTGGAAACGCAGTAACATACAAGAGCAAGGCGAGAAATATTTAGTTTGATCGTCAGATCCGGGTTTTTTTATGTCGATGAGCAGAATAATTATAGAATTCCAGTGTGCCAAATTTATAAATGTGAACATCTCATTGGCGGTGGCTTGTTTTGGCAACGTCATTTACCTCGATCCCAGTTCTCAGGCACGGAAACCATGTTAAAACAAGAAGAAGAAGGTATTGAACAAGGTGTTGAAGAATAAGGTGTTGAAGGAGAAGGTATTGATGAAGAAGGAACTAATTTTGCTAATCAATCCCCGAAAGTTCCTCCTGAATCCTCTGCTGCTGCTGCAACTGCAACAGCAACTGACATACAACAACATCAAAACCTCGACGAGGTGCAGGAGTCGGAAGAGGAGGAGGAGGATGGGGAGGAGAAGGAAAAAGAAGAGAAGAAGAAGAGAGCAATAATGAGCAAGACACTTCTAGCCAACTACTAGCTTCATAGCTACTAGCAACGCTTCATACATCAAGTCCGTCTTTCGACAGATTGTCAGGGAAAGACCAAGCGAACTTTGTGAAGATGACATGGAAAGGCAGGCAGAATCATTCATGGAGAGCCTCATCGAATCACTTCAAAGAAAACCACATTACGACGAAAAAAGAGAAGTTGTTGTTGAAGTGATCAACGTTAGCGAGCGAGAGATAATTCAGATTAATGACGGAGAGGACATATACATTCATTCATGTTTCATGCTTGGATGTTATAATCAGAGTATACTCAATTTTGGGTATAGTAGTAGTACTAGGATAAGATTCAGATTAATCAACGCTTATATATTTATATAGTTAGTCAAGTTACAAAATATTTCGAATAATGGAGACATCGTCTCCAGCAGCCTTAACCTAGTCGTCGCCAAAGACAAGACGATGCATACGGTGAGGTGTATCCTGTATAAACTTATATATACACCGTGATCTCTCTCTATGTTGGACATAATATTGTAAAAAAGTTGTTGATGGAGTTTGTTTTTGCACCAGACATATTGGTATGAATAGAAAGCTAAAGTTCAGGAGTTTCATATGAGGGGTATTGTTATTACGAAATTATGACCACCTTACTGACCATGCTGGGTTTTATGAAGCCTACCATCTTA
>JAANSN010003578.1:0-18059 GCA_036850665.1 Dicranocentrus wangi | reverse complement strand
CATAACCATAATGTATGACATGGAGAGACTTAAATAATCCTTCTGTGCGATTCCTAAGCAAGAAGCGACAGCCCATCCGTCGTTTCTACTCCTAAATTACATACATACATACATATATAGTATGCCATGCAGTTAGTCAAGTTAGTGGAAACAAATCCATACCTTGTAAACATGAAACAAAATATGTTTATCCTTTAACAGCATTAGCGTCGATAGTTAATTTAAGTAAAAATTACACCAATAGGTAGGTATTGCAACAAAAATTCAGACTTTATTTTTCTCAACTGGACCAATTTATCCTTCACAAATATGTTGTACAATGTATGATATACATAGTTCTCCTCAAGTTAGTAACCATACTGGGACCCTATCCGACGCATCATGTAATCCAATGCAACCACCGCATCCTTTGTGTACACCTTTCCGTTTTTCTCCAGTCTCTCCAGCTCACACGGCCGTTTCTCCATATCCACAGGGCGCACCACCGAGTCCACGTCCGGCCCATTGAAATACGCAACAGAGTATCGGGACTTTCGACGTCTTTCATCTGTAACGTCTGGAATGGTGATTCTGTGTGGCTACATATCGTGAAAGCAGATACACCGGAACAAAACTCGAATCAATAAATCCTTTTACGCTCTAAACCTGCACTCTAAAATTAAAAAGCTTACCGTCGCCGGAAAGATGCCACAAGTCCAAAATTCCGTCATATCTCCCGTATTCACCAAAATAGATCCTGGAATGGGTTTCGCCTCAATCCACTCTCCGCTCACGGTTTTCACCTACCACAAAATTTTAAAAATGTCAACCCCAATTTTTTATATTTATTTATAACCAGTGACATTTTCACCCAAAAAACTTGTTATGACTATTCATATTTCAGTCTCTTTTAACCACGCACCTCCAGCCCACCCACATCATCTTGGAAGAGCAAAGTGAGAAAGCCGTAGTCAGAGTGTTCCCCACACCGCACAGTTCCAGGCGCAGCGGGCAGCTCATCAGCAATCGGGGGATAGTGGAGAAGTCTTACGTTGTAAATCCCTTTGTGCTTCTCCGGCGCGTCAAAGTGGTGACAGCAGTTTAGGAAAAAGTCGGCATCCTCCAGTTTCAGCCCGAGGGCCAACAGTCTCAGTATTTTTTTCAGGAGGGATTTGCATTGCAAGTCTAGCTCCTCCAAAGTGGGGTTCAGCTGAGGCAGCTCGGTCGTTGGGTAGACGCCCCTCCCGCTATTCAACCAGTCGAGAATTTCCTTCATTTCGTATTTTGACTCGGGATGTAACCTTGAAGGAAAAAGGGATTACAAAGTTGTCAGTCAACTCCAAAAATAAAATAAAATACCTAGCCCATTCCACCACCACCCCGACCTCCCTCAACCCGACTTACGTTTCCCCACCCGGCTCCGTATAACCAAAGTAATTGTCAAGATCAAAAACTTTGGTGGCACTGCTCGTGTCCTTGCTGTACTTTCGTTTAACGTCGAGAGGGAGCTCAAAAAAGTTTTTGCTTTGTTGGAATATTCCAGAAACCTGGAAAAGAATTCCGTGATTTATTGCACTTTTGAATTTTCTCCAATTTATTATTTTGCAACTTGTTTTGAAATCTATTTAAAGAGAGTTATTTTACCACGTCATCCGGAATCCCATGGTTGATCAAGTACATGAAGCCAACAGATCCGAGTCCATTTCGGATTTGTTCCGCAACCGACACCCATTCCGGGGATTGAGCAATATTTTCACAGGCTTGGAGATTTCCAAGATCCACAATTGGAATGGTTGTTGCCATCTTTGCCATCTACAACTTGAAAAGTTGTATATATATACAGGTTGAATCATATTGCTTTGAAGTATATGGGGACATAGCATGGGGAATTTTTCATAGTTATTGTACCAAAAGTCAAGGGAACAGCAACTGATACGATGGATAAGTACTACTTTGCTAATTTCCCCATGCTGTTTCCCCATGTACTTCAAAGCAATATGATTCAGCCTGTATTGCTCAATCCTCACATTATTTCAAATTTGAGGGAAGTGTTATAAATAACCGCTGCGTGGAAATGGAAATCCCTACTTCTAAATTAAAAGTTTGGCTATCCGGTATAGTTGTAGTAGCTCTCTATGCAGCTTTATTAAAGAACTTGACAGATTGGCGAATGGATTGGATGTGATATGATGTGTACTCTACACCATATTATTAGTATTATTATTGTGTGTACATACAAAAACATGTTATTACAATTACCAATATTACCATACGATCCAATGAGCATATACAGAGTAAAATACATGTAGGAATGCGAGTTATTTTGTATCAATGTATCAAGAATTCTCCAAAAAGGATAAAACTGGTTTGACTTCACACTAAAAAAAACACTCTCAGCGGTTAAAACGGAGAGTTCTTGCTATACACACATCATTCCGCCTATGCGTGTCATTTCCCTTAATTTCCATATTCAGATGCTCCTCTCTTGTATCAGAAGCTCTCCTGGTTCTTTGCATCTGCATAACATAATTGAAGCATGATACCAAGAAAATCAAGAAAGGTTTACTTTCTCACTTTCTAGAATTGCCTGAATGAAAAGGTACTCTTTTGAATGGAGTAGGTGTGAATGGAGCAGATAGGCTTGTCGAGAGAATGGAATATTATTATGGATACATCAAATTAGTAATACGACAATACTCATGCATGCAACCAAAATATTATGCCGTGCTCTAATTGAATCTTTTGCGACCTTCCGGACTAAACTGAATATAAGTAGGTGGCTAAAATAGGTGAAGCAGCTTGACACCCTTTTTTAACAGTTTTTCTCGCACGGATGAAAACTCAAAATGTAGGTTTTGATGACAAATGGGCCAAACCAGGTGTGAGATTATACTGAGAAGCAAGCTGTTGACAGGTTATATTATCGAAATCTCAGATTTGCCACTATGCTCACTTTTCTTTTCTTTCTTTTTTTGCCAAGAAGCCGTTTGCCATCTCTGCCCCGCATGTTTTCAGTTGTATTCCCTTTTCCCCTGCCTTTAAACTTTCTTTGAGAGGATTAATAATTCAAAAGTTCTTGGAATGACCCACTCTTTACATCTTACAATCCACAAAATTGAAGTACCGTTCAATTATTCCTGGACCACTTCTCTTTGTGTTCCGGCCCACCTTTATTATCTTCTTTGAGCAGGGATATGAGATCTCTCATTTCAGGAAAAACTCCTTATATGTTAGCCCTATCTGCTCCAAACTTTTGTGAATAATACAATAGCAATAGCAAATAGCACACACCGCCACCGTCGTCGTGTGTAGGAAGTAGGATATTATGAGCCTTCTCAATAAAGCTAAAGCATTTTATTGTCATAAGCACAAGCACGACGAAAAACGTGATCCGGGTAGTTATATTTTTATATATGTATATACCGAGGCATATAGGGAGTCCGTGTCGACTCCACTTCACTTTATGGTAACCTTCATCCCAACTGACATGTTTTTAACGGTAACAAACCGCTTGCACGCAGCTCATTCATAGTTTTGTACTCATTCATGATGACCGAGTTTGAGTTTTATATTGCTGTCAGTCAGCTCAGCCAGCAGTAGTCCAACTAAAAATTCCATTCGTCAAGATTTATTTGTTACTTTTCCCAAAGAAAAAGTGTACTTTACCTCCTCTCTACTTTTCCCTCACTTTCCTCCTTCCTAGCTCTACTGGATAAACACAATCTGAATCTGGATTCTCTAGATCTCCATAAACTGCATAGGTAGTTTTTTTTTACCCATCAACATTGTTTTACATGAGATCACTCTTCATTGTGGTAAACAAAAATGAGGGCTATCCATCCACGGGTAAAATTGGGTAAATATTTCTTCAAATGGGTGAACATTAGCTGTGTGGTGGAAGTAGAAGAGGAAGTGGAAGCGTGATCATGATCACCAACCAAACTTTATTATTTTTTTTTCTCTTTTACTTTCGCTGATCTGGCTTTTATGGGCTACGGTTACATACACGAGTGTCTGCTACTAGCTATTCATATATTTTTATTTTTGTTGAAAAACTTGAACCTCACAAGCTGCCTACCAAGCAATATTTAGGGATGCGAGCAGTAGCATAGTTTCATCATGTCATGAATTCATACACAAAGGCGACCAACTCTCTCTCTCTCTCTCTCTCTCAATCTGGAGCACATTCTCCACTTTCATTTTCTCCGCAAAAAGAAGGGAAAAGGGAAAAAACCCTTTTTTGAAGAGCATGAATCCTTACACACGGAAACCTTTTTGCCACTATCGGAATCCCTTCCTGGAAAGAATTCCACTTGGTGATCATGATCATCACCACAGGCACACACCACCAATGATTCGGAAGTAATACACGAGTTCGACATGTCCGTCGGATAAGTACCTTTTTTGAAGGATATTTGCCATTTACTTGACACATACGAGCACTTGCTTGCAAAAAAAAATGAAATGAAATGGGGACCGAGTTTTGCACACACAAAAAAGTAAAATCCGTGTCAGTTCTGCTGACGACACGCGCTTCATCTAGATGAGAGGGACATATATGGAACATGGAACATGATTCAAATGATATTTTCCAAATGATTATATATCAAATATAATATTTTACAAAGGCCGGCCTTTTCACAAAGGTCTTTTCATAACCTCATAAATTTAAATTTAATGCTGGGAAAATGGAAAATTTACCTTGAAACCGGGTAGGATTTCCTCAACAAAGGGCTCTGAATGCGCGTGCCTTCCTCCTAGTCCACACATCTGCAACGGCAATAGACGTATCAACTCTTTTTCCCCTATTTTTTTTGAAGGCACGATGAACGACCAGACATTCCAAGTCCATGTCTATACGTGATAGGGAAAGCCGTAGTGCTCCTGTCGACATGAATGTTCGCATACATTTTTTTTTTCAGGGTTGATCCCGCACTTAACCAGATGCTTTCACAAGTTTCTCTTCATTCCTGTTCCGGTCTTTGCCCGAGAAAGCGATCCCTCGAGAGAGAGAGAGAGATAGATAGAGAGCCAACGAAAAATACAAATCAGCCAGAGAAGCCGTGTGTGTGCATGCAGGCTCCGGCGGTGCTGCTACTACTCTCCTTCCAACTTCATTCAACCATTTATTTTTTTTCCAGAGAAGGAGAAACTGGAGCAGAGGAGAGTGCATCTGACGTGAATATATATACTGCTTTTTTTGAGTGTGAACCCGCAGTGCAAAAATAAAAAACGAAATTGTGTGAAGTATCATGGGATCCAGTAGCGAGCGACCCAACCGCTGAACATTTGTATTCATAGGACTTGAGATACCCCACCAACTAAAACCATACCGGTTCCGCCGCAGAATAAAAAACCATTATGTTAGACAGTATCTTGGGGAAACATGTCCGACCTCGTCAGCCGTCGATAATTACGGGATATTCTGCAGAGAAAATGTCCACAATCACGACGTCCACGGTGGTGAGCAAGTCCGCTCAGCAGCGGAGGGTCAAGGCGAAGCAGCAGCAAGGTGACGAGCACGGGGAAACAAACTCGCACCACTCGCAAAGCTCGGCGGACGACGAGGGGAGCCTCGTCTCGGTCAAGTCGGGCATTTCCAAGTGCTGCAAGCAGGGGAGTCTGGGGCTTCGCAGGTGGCAAATGTTCCAAATGATCTTCCTCCCCTTCATCCCAATCACGGCGCTAATCATCCAAAACTCGACCCTCCTCTCCAGTGTCGTCGTCAATTTGGAGGAGGCGTGGGAAATGAAGCAACAGGTTCGTCGGAACACTTACACAAATTAAATATCATTTGCACATTCAGTAAGTAAATATGTGTGTCAGTGTCGGTCGTCGTCGGCATACAAACAAAAAATATATGACTAGATGGAATCCGCTGCTGCCTGCGGTGCGGTTCAGTAGAGTAGTCTGCCATTGTTTGTTTTAGTTCATTTCATTAGCTGCATATTAGAGAGAGAGAGAGAGGCGAGATGAGGAGGGAGGGATATAGCGTCATTTCAATTTACACTACTTGAATTACTTCAGCCTTGGAAAAGCTGAATCCTGTATAAATCGGCCATGGTGGTGCCACTCCGTCACTGACACAAACAGAGGCTACCTATTTACATATATATGTGTCCATGCATGTTCCTTATACAGCACTACTTTTTTATTCTGGCTGGAGCTTAATTGTGATACATAAAACCTCTGCCATTCATCTTTTTTTTCTTCTCATTCTGATTCCCTCCCGTGATATCGCGAATGGGATAGATAGGTCGATGCATAAAATACGGAGCAACAAAAATTAGTTTCAGCTCGAAAGCAAAATCCACTCTGCATCATGTTCATTATACAGCACTACTTTTTTATTCTGGCTGGAGCTTAATTGTGATACATAAAACCTCTGCCATTCATCTTTTTTTCTTCTCCTTCTGATTCCCTCCCGTGATATCGCGAATGGGATAGATAGGTCGATGCATAAAATACGGAGCAACAAAAATTAGTTTCAGCTCGAAAGCAAAATCCACTCTGCATAATCTGAATGGAGAAGAGAGAGAATACTTTTAGAGGCGCATTGTGTACTAGAGCGAATAGCGAATACAAACTGGAAGCAAGCTGAACGACAAACAGGCTCTGATGAGAAGAAGATGAAGATATGTGAGATCAAACGAATTATATTTTTTCCCTTCTCTATTGTACGCGAGAGCTCTCGCTGCTCTGCTCTGGTGAGAAAAGGCTGGAGCTTTAACATTCTTTCTAGCATTCTTTGTTCCCTCTCTTCGAACGAACCAAGAGATTACACTTGGTTTCGTGTAATCTGGAAGGCTGTTGGAAGGAAACATGGCTGCAAACAATAATTACGTGTACTTTATGTAAAAATCGGACAAAAGACTTTTTGCACAGTCTTCCTGAGTGGGTTTGTTACACGCTAATCAAATGTGCAAAAAAAATTGTGTGCAATATCCATGCGATGCAGGCAGGAGGGTAGAACACTCGCAGCTAGTTTATTTAGAATTTTAGCTAGTCTTTTTTGTTTCATGTTTGCTCAGCCGAATAATACTAATTCCCGTCTCAAGTGTGGAATTAGAAAAAGTTGGTACTCTCGACTCTCCTGGATCATGTGGGAGTGTAGTCTGGAATCCAGACTTTCTACTTTCTGCAAAAGTTGGTGGACAACGGTTGGGTTTTATTGACAATGCTTTGAATTGCACAAGAAACTTTTGCTTCGTGTTACGCCTTCACACCAAACCAATCCACCACCATCGCATTGTGCTTTTCATGCCAGCATAATCATATTTTTTTCACTCTTTCTCAGAAGAATCTCAATTACAATCCTTTTGCAAGTCGGGATTAGTTAGAAATAGAAAATTAATGAAAATGTTGACGATGATGATGATTATTGTGATTTCCATTGTTTGTAAAAATCCAGATCAATACCATCGTCCAGATTGGGAAGCTTCTCACGGAGCTGCAGCAGGAGCGAGCGGAATTTGGCTTTTGCATATTCACAAATGCGCCCGAGTAAGAAATTATACCAACTTCAACTTCATTTTTGCTGCCTTTCATATTATTTTTTTATTCTGGAAATTCTATCCCATCACTCGTTATAAATAATAGTAGTGGTTTGATATTCGATACGACATACAAATCGTTGTATACACTCCTCTGCTCTCTTTGCTGTGTGGCGTAGCACACAAAATATTATTAATAGAGATCGTTACTTCCTGTCCCCCGCCCCTCCCCCCAGCAATGAACCCCGAAATACCGAAAACAGGAAAACCGCAACAACTTTTACTTTTATTTGCGCGAATAACTTGGAGTTGGAGATGTGGAAAGAGGGAGCAGGAGCACGACGGGCGGCGGAGAGAGAACTCCCGTTGTTTCCCTTTGTATAATAATAATAATAATAATAATTATGGACTGGTGCTTATAATTGGTTAAAAAGTTGTTCCATTTTGTGACTAATGATTCACTCGCTCTCCTCCACTCCACTCTATTAACATTTACTAACAACTTGCGATGCGACTAACAAGCTACATGATTTTGAGCTTGATTTATTTTCTCTGGTCGGTACAATAATAATTTGCATATAATTTGGTTGGCTATTTGTTGCACCCACCACCACCACTACCACACCCTCCTCCTCCTCGAAAATATTATTCTGAAAACTCGACTGCTGCAAACACCCACTCCTGCAAAATCACTCCACTCCACCGCTCAGCTACTATATATCTCGCCATTTTTTTACTCTTTATCATTATGTATAGCCAAGCCCGCTATCCATTACATAATCATCAAGAGTTTTTTTTAATGGTTTCCGCTGGAGTAATGGTCCCTCCCTACTCTACCCACCACCAACCCTCAATATAATTCACCAGTATTTTATTTTTTATGGTCGAAGTATTACATTTTTATATTGCACAGAGTGAAATGGGATTCGATTCCAAAAACTCGTTTCCAATAATTGCTTCTCGAATCTCGACATAATCATCGTCGTTGTTATAATCCTTTTGTCGGAAAAAAAAGTTTCTATGAATAACGACAATTTTCCTCAGAATCGTTATAACCGCCCATAGGTATATTGACATTCTATTTGGAATCGGATTTCAAATCATTATAATCACAAACACAGCATTTTTATTTTATTTTATTTTTCTGCCCTCCTTCGTCTTGTCTTCTGTAGACTATTGTTGAATAGCTCTCTGCTGAGTAGAATTGGTAGACGCGGTAGCGATCCTCCTCATTTGCAGTCCGCTAATGTCAGCAGCCAAAACAGCCGTAATACAAGCTTGTCATCATCACGTAGTTCGACTAGACCGGATCAGGTGCCCAATGCTACTACCACTGCCACAGTTGCGGCTCCCACTTCACACCTAACAACCACCACCTCCTCATCTCCTGCCACCTCACACCTTTGGAGTCATCAGAGAGGCATGTCCGTTAAAATGAGAAATTCAATATGCAGGACTTCCCTGGGCATCCGGTTTGAGAGGACCGAGTCCGTGATCCAGAATTTGTCCAATTTTGTCGCTACCTACGTGCCGAGTATAGGCTCCTTACGGTATGCGTCCTTACGGTATTAAATATTTCTACTTTCAAAACAATACATTTATTAGCATTGAGCAAACTATATTCATCTACAAGGGCCGAAAAACGAATGGTATCTAAATGTAGTAACACTTCTTCGTTTTAGGGATAAGCGAGAGAAAATCTTTGAGCTAACGTAAGTTATTTCATTCAAAAAAAACATTTGTATACAAGGGCTTGTTTGTTCCATATGCCAAAAAGAGCAGAGTAAATATTTTTTGTATGCTTTTCCATTCCCTTTGAGTAGTGGCAGGAATGACACGGCGGATGATATTGCGCTCGACGAGTTGCTCTGGTACAACGTGGCCAACGACGTCATTTTGGATTTGTTATCTAACCAAATTAGGAAAACGACAACGTCTGGAGTGTGGAAGTAAGCGGAGGATTTTATATTTATTATTATGTTGTTAGTACCCTTTTCCCAAACCGTGTGCTGCGTTTATTTTACTGCGCACTACTACCGTTATTATTTACTTAGAAAAAAAACAATATCATTTTTCAGAAGAAATTATCGAGTGTGTAGCCTGATGTAGCTTCATTACTACCATCCGATTACTTCTGATTTTTCCAGCATAATAATATTTCATAATATCATCATATCCCTATCCACTCAGAATTTCATCGGCATCCAAATTTTTCCCGATCCTTACCCATAGTGAATGACAGGGAGGGAAAGAGAGGGGGAAAATCTGCTAATAATGACATGATTTAACTTATATAATATAAATAGGTACATACTTTGTCGAAATCAACGTTTGAGTTTCTCCATCATCATATCCCCCAAATAAGGAACTATAATGACGTGTGTCCCCAATAATAAAATGATGAAAATCAAAAGACTCCTCCACTCTCCCTGCCATTTTAGCTCCACTCCAGTTACCCTTTTGGCGAGGAGCCAATTAGGCACTCATCAAGTCGTTTACCTCCAGTTTCAAGAATCCCCTTTCATCTTCTCAACCTTTCTTCCTCCATGCTGTTCCTCTTCTTGCTTGACATTGATATTACCGCATAATGAGTTTTTTGAGGGAAACCCTCCTCATAATATAATTCTTTGTTCCCTTTGAAAAAATAAGAGAGAGAGAAAAAATAAAACAACAATCTCTATCCCGGTTTTTTTTTCTTCCTTCCTATGCAGAGTGCTAATTGCCTACAAGAACATAATCCGATGTATCGAAAACTACTCCATTTCCATGATCTACGGGCTGTACTACTTTGGCAAGGGGAAGCTGACGCAAAGCTCCTTTAACAAGTTTATCCAATTCGACTCATTAGCTTCGGATTACCTCAACGCAACAAAGTCCTTCTCCCCCGAGGTCACCATCCTGTGGGATCGCTTGCTGGGTCACCGCTGGAAAAAGGGACTCATGAGTTTGGCACAAAGGTAGTATATATATATATATATATATAGTAACATTATAGTATCATAGTTGACACTTGGCTCCATGAAGAATCACTCGCATACTTTTACTTCCTCTCTCGGTGGTTCGGTTTCACGAGACAAACAAAAGATGTGACTGGAAATTCAATTTTATTTGTATTCAAAGTAGGCGAGCAGTAATTTACAGGAACGACCCGCTGGAGATCCAAGCCAATGACATGGAAGCGAGAAACTACTACGCCAACATGACGACTTATATTGATGAGCTGAGAAAGTTCCAGAAACACTTGAGGCTGATGATTGAGTAAGTATCGGTGGAACAAAAAGGGAAAGGGGCTGTTTTGTTATTGATGGTTGAGGGAACAGCTATATATATATATAGGCCCGTAATAATTTGCATACTGATGAGGTGAATGGAACTGACAATGAATGAGGAGAGACAAACTAAAAAAAATGCTACGGGTTTGGTTTGGTTTTCCACACAGTAATCAAGTCATGGACGAAATGATGGCTGCCCGAGTGAAGAAAGTTATATCTGCCACGGTCCTTGTGCTCGTGATGCTGATTTCCCCCATCATCATTTTTCTTGTGAGGAACGTAATGGTGACAATTCAGGTGTGTGTGGGACTGATCTGCTGATCATGATCTTGGAAACTTGCAAACTTCCGCCCTGTGGTGGTTATGCCTTCGTCGAGGAGGAGAATGTGACAAAGGCTAAATTTCCTGTGTGATTTTCTTCCTTTTGAGTCTAGTCGTACTCCATGGTGTTGAGCTCAAAGACGGCGGATCTGAGAAGGGAAAAGCGGAAGTCGGATCGGCTCCTCCAGCAAATGCTCCCGGCTGAGGTGATCCGCCAGTTGAGGGCCCGCAAGCAAGTTCCCGCAGAGAGCTTTGACTCGGTCACCATATACTTCAGTGACATAGTCAGCTTCACGGCGATTTCTGCAAATTCCTCTCCCATGGAAGTGAGTTCGTTAATGGATACAAAAGAGTAATATGGGTAACGTGGATGGAATGGAACGTACTGGAATTGGGAAAAGTGTTGTTAGGTTAGGGTATATAATATATGCCTTTGTTTCTTTGTTCTCAATAGATTGTCGTGATGTTGAACAGCTTGTACAAAATGTTTGACTCGAGGATAGAAAACTATGATGTGTACAAAGTGGAAACTATTGGTAAGATGACGATGATGATGATGATCCGATAGTTCTGGTAGAATGTATTGTAGGTATAGGTGTTGACTTTCTTTGTTGAAAACATATTATGCTCGTACGTACGTAGGTGATGCGTATATGGTTGTGTCTGGACTACCCACCCGGAACGGAAACTTGCATGCTGGGGAAATCTGTACCATGGCATTGGATCTAATAGCAGGTGAATCCGGGTTGAGATTTCGAAGAAGAATAACAAACAGTTATTATATACTGTGATTATTATATTGCTTTGTTAAAAGTTTCCGTTTTTTTTTGTTTGGCTTTTATTATTTGTGTGTAGGAGTGAGCCACTTTGAAATTCCACATCGACCCGGAGTCGGGCTGCAGATACGAGTCGGGATTAATACGGGCAATTGCGTTGCTGGTGTGGTAGGTACAAAAATGCCGAGATATTGCCTTTTCGGGGATGCCATTAACACGGCGAGCAGAATGGAGTCGAGTGGAGAGCGTGAGGAGGAATTTCTATATATACTTTTATATATACTGATCTCATCATCATCAACATCACAATTTTTGTGTAGGATGAGATGAGCTATGAACAATTTATATGTTTTTCCCTACGTTTCACTTTTACTTTTTCAGCCATGAAGATTCATATCACGGAAACGACCAAAATGCTGCTGGATGAACTTGGAGGGTTTGTCACAGAAGAGAGAGGCGTAATGGAAATAAAAGTAGGAGCCATAAAAGTTCTCATTCAGACAATTTTTTTTCGTGCTTTGTTATTTGAAAACTCAAATCATTTCTTCGTTATTTTTTTATTCCCAGGGGAAAGGGGAAATGGGAACTTATTGGCTGACCGACAAGGTTGGTGGGATCCCCCGCACGTTGGAAATGAGCACCCCAGGCTTTTTCAAAACCACCCAGGTCACTCACACGCCAGAGTTTCTCCGGGAAATTTTCGGCAAGAGTGACAGCGAGGAGGAGGGCACGGGAGGGGAGGCGGTGCAGCTCCACGTCGGGAAACTTACCCATTCCCCCCTTCACATGGAGCCGGTGGGGGGTCCTCCCAGATCCTCCTTTCTGTCGACAAGGTGTCCAAGTGAGAAATATAAAGTTGAAAGTTGGTGACAGTCATCCATAACCAATCCAACTTGTCTCTATTTTTTCCAGATATCAAGGGTGCTCTCCATCCTAAAGGGTGTTGCAAGCACAGCATTATGTAATCAGCCCTTTTTCGGACATAATGATCTCGGTTGGCCCAACCCAACCCTAACCTCCAACTCCATTGTAGTCATAATAATAATAATTACGTATATATCTCGTCTTGTTGTTGTGATTGTAATAGGATATGATGCGTATATATGAAATCGAGGGAAATTAAGATAAAAGTTTTTCTGTGAGCTAATAACCGTAAGGGGATACATGTTGAGGAGAAATGAAATGAGCTACAGAGCTACATAGTACATGAGTCTGTCAATGTTCCTAAATGTCCTGATATGACGTGATATAAATATTAAATATATAAAGGGTATTTTGTTCAATTATGTAAGTTGGCAATTATGTAATGAGTGATATATAATGAATGTCATAGATGATGATGTAATTGTCTGAATAATTGCACTAAACCAAAAATATGATACTACTCTTAAGTTGTTAAGATTAGTCAACCTACTCGAAAAACAAAACATCTATACAATTGTGTTAAAATACTTATATTATGTTATATAACTTTTAGGAGATATTTACAAAATAGCTTTAAGGAATGTGAACAGGGTAAACCAAGCCATAGGAGCACTTTTTTGTGTGTAATAATAAGATTACTGATAATTGCATTCCACTTTTGGAATCATATATATTTCCTGCACCATTTCCTGTGAACACTGTGTAGAGTCACAAAATATAATATAATATATATCTCTATCAATGAACTTATTTGGAACAATAAAAAAATATCCAAGTCTGAACCTTTTAAACAGAAAAGAAAAAAAAAACCTGCACGAAAATGAGCTGTAAAAATCACACATATTAAATATATACGAGGTATGTAGTGTGTAGATATTGTGATTTATGATTAATAAATTAACAAATAACAAAAAATGGAATGGAATATATGTTGTTTGAATATCACGCACCCAAGTGGGAGGAACAGGATACGTGGCACGTACACCGCAAAATGGTTTGACAGTCTCCGTCTCCAATCGTCAATGAAACCAAACCAGGGCTCAGCCCTTGTGTGTACTTTTGTGCAGTTTCCGTCGCCATTCCAACAACGCATCCATAATTTTCAGTTTCCATGATTGGAATAATCTACACAGAGAGCCTACTGCTTCTCCCCATTTTTTCCATATTGCCCCTTTCCAAAATAAATATTTTTTTTACGAGAAAAGTGATTCTGATTCTGAACATCCCCATCATACAAATAGTGATTTTTGCTTTTCAATAAATGTGAGAAAAAAAAGTGAACACGTACGTGTAAATAAATCAGTAGCGGCAGTCGACCAAAAAAATAAACGACAACGGTATGGCTATGGATCCAGAGTTCATGGACGACGACTTCGCCGATGAGGACGACAACAACGGCGGCGGACCCGCTGGGCTCCGGAATAATGCCTTTAATTATCCATCCGCTTGGGAAGTCTCTTTAGGGACATGGTTTAATCCAAGTGACCAATCTACCGCGCAGGTAGAATAATTATGAATAACACTAACGTCCACACCTTTACACCTACCTTTTTACATTTATTGTGACTAATCACAACGGATTGCGTTTTATGCTTTGTTGTCAGATATTCAACAAGATTGCCTCCTTCCTGAGAGTCAAAGAATTAAAGAACGTTCGTCTGGTGAGCAGGAATTGCTACCTCAACGTCACTCGGAGCCCCAAGTTTGTCCGGAACGTTGTGCTCAAGCTCCCTACCGCCAGCTTTTACCAAGACTTACGAGTCCGAAATGTGGACATGTCCCTTGCCGGGTGGAAAACCGTCCATCTCCGACACTTCAACTTTTACAAGAGGCGGACCGACTTTCAAAATTGCTGGAAACAAGCCATGGGGGCTGTGACCGAGTTGTCAATCTCCAGCGGAGCGATGGAATGTGACGGGTTCAGCTTCTTGCTCAATCAGTGCGAGAGCTTGGAAACGCTAAGGCTGTACGACAATCTTCGCCTGAGAGACTCCACCGTGGTGCACACTGGACAGAGAAATTATCCCCGGGTCCAGGCTCGCTATGACCCATTTGGTCGTCCACCCGGTGTGATTGCAACCGCGGAGCAAACCTTGGGCATGAGAACCGCATTTAAGAACCTGGACATCACTGGACTCAACTGGGTGGATGACTGCTTCATGGCCCATTTGGCGGATAGATCCGGCTGGCTGGAGAGTTTGACGATCGGGCACATGTTTCACGACCTGCGCGGGATCCATGCTCCAGGATGCGAGTGTTGTCCGGCGATCGGAGACGTCAAAGCAGCGTTCGAAGCCCGGCTGTTACATCTAATTGGGTTCAACGGGAGCACTCTTCGTAGCCTCACGGTTGACTGTAATGCCAACCAGGATCGGTTTATATCCAAACTAGGCCTCCCGGCCACCTTCCCGCAGGCCTTGCGACTTCGTCGTTTAGTCTTTAAGTTAAATGCTCAGGATGAGCCCCTCCTGTATCGGGGGTTTATGGACAAAGTTGCTCCTACTTTGGAAGCTTTTGAGTTGGGATTTAAAGGGTATAATACATATATATTAAATATATTATCCATTTTTGTAGGATGTTCCATTGGAGCGTGTAAAAAATGTATTTTTTTCACAGAGAGTTCAATAATGAAGGTCTCGCCCACTTTCTCATTCCAGGAATGGTTAACCTGATGGAGTTCAAATTGACATTTGATGGAGCTGAAAACAGGAGGGTATGTGGATAACAAATAATAATGCTAAATAATCAAATTACATTACATTAAAGTGTGAATAAATGTTTGACGTATTATTATTATTTTATTTTTTAGAATCGAGTCAGTTTGCAAGCTCTTGGGATTCACGCCCCGAACTTGAGACGTGTGGAAATAGTGGACACGAAGGACACCAAGAGGTTGTTTTTGCGTATTGCTCGTGGGCTAACGGGTCGACGCCGACAACGGCAAGACGCGCATGGTCGGCCAGCGGAGCAAGAGCGGATCAGGATGAGAAATGAAGTCAGCTCGTCAGTCGGACTAAACTTCCTCGAGACCCTGCCCATCAGCCTCACTGAGCTCCGGTTCACGGGCCTTGTGATTCCTGACGCTCCGAACGACATTTCAAATGTCTCCATCCTCCAACGATTCCAACACTTTAGGAATATGACAAAACTGGAGATTCGTGGCCCACTCTTGGAGCCTGCCATTACAGGAGTTCGTTTAATAACTCGGGAGATGATGCGTCTTCAGGAGCTCACCTTGTCGAATGTAGGGCTCACGGACTCGGAGGTCACTGGCCTGACCAATCCCACTTGCCAAACTCTGCGGAGGTCGCAAATTTATGGAGCCTTCCGCCGTGAACGTCTTCGTCCTTTGCTGGCAGAGCTAATTCCGCTCCGACGACCAGTCCGCCCGGCTCCACCAAATGAGCCAAATCCCTGGCCAGAGGGAGAAGATGTGTTTTCCTATTCACATCTCAGAGGTTTTTTTTTTTAAATATTGCATTGAAACTTGCAACGTTTTTTTTTTAACTTAGACTCTAAATTAATAATGCAATATCATGCATTTTATCAATTTGACAGACCTGAGGAAGCTCGACATCTCTGGGAATTATGGAGTATCCGACGTCACGCTCTTCTTTGGCATGTTTGAGCTCTCCCCAAGGCTTACCCACTTGAATATTTCGAGCTGTAAACTAGTCACAAACCTTGGGCTCGAAATGGTGGCCTTTCGATTCCCCAACATCGAGGACTTGGACATTAGGTACATGTACAGGGTGTCATATTTAACAATGGACAGAGTGATTCGACAGTGCCCTCGACTCAAGCGGATCGTCACAAGTGTGGTAAGAAAAAAAAAGTGTAAATTACAAAACTCAGACAAAAGGTTGTTGGTGTTGGTAGTTGGTAGTATGTCGAGGAAATTGACAACTTTTTTTTTCATTTGTCTGTTAGTCCCAGAGAATGCATCAAGCGGTCACCTCTGGACTTGTTCCAGCTTTCTGCAGCAACTTTGAGTCCATTGTTCAAGTTGTTAGTTCGCCCGCAGATTCCAGATTGGAGTTGGCAGAGTTACTCCGGGATGAGGCGGAGGATAGGAGACGAGGAGATGGAGACTCGGACTCGTCGGATACCGGAAGTGGGGGATCAGATGATGATGAAGAAGAAGAGAATGATGGGGAGGAAAGGGGTAATGACGATGACGAAGGAGGGGCTGATGATGCCCAAGAGGAAGCGGCTGCTGATGCTGAAGACGAAGAAGAAGACGATGATGATGATGACGACGATGACGATGAAGGTCCTGGTATGCAGCAGGCGGAATAAACAGTGCGAGGATTAAAAAGTTTGTGTGTTAATTATATGTATTTGGTAAAAGGGAAACAAGGTCGGAAACTTGTAATCGGAAAATGATATGTTTATATTTGCTCTCCTCTTGATGTATTTACAAAAATCTTTTTAATAAATTAAACACCACGAAACTAAACTTGCTCAGTCACGTGCTCATTATTACATCATCCAGCAATATTAATTTTGTCCTTCAAAATTAAATTTAATATAAAACACATAAAGAGGATCTCTATTGTGTACACACAAACTAATTAATTAGCCGCATTTTATAACATTTCCTTTTTGCATCACCGACCATAATATTGCATACTTGAAGTGTGTGTGTATGGGCAAAAAAACTAATATAATTAGACAAACAACAGTTTGGCTGGCTGTACATACATTTACCCTATTACCTCCTACCTCCTCGCCTCACACCTTAATTTCTTAAGGCAAAATATGGATTCCATCCTAATTAAAAGCCGCCAACATCTCACCCTCGTTGTTAACAAGGCCAAAATGAGTTTCAACTTTAATTACAGATTCGCCTGTGTCATTAGTTTTATCAGTGGCATGATTTTCACGGCAGTGGTCAGCATTGTGTTCCCATCCTCCCAGAAACTGTCGGTGATCAGTAATATCACAACATCCCTCCAGTTTTTGCAAGACAGACTGCAGCAGTCGTACGTGAACGTCGTGACCACCAAAAAAATTGCGACGATGGTAAAAACAATCCAATTCCCGATTTAGCATCCCGATTATTATTCTTCCTTTTTGTCAATTTCCAGCCTCATCGATGTCGAGAACGCTCTACCAAAGGAGCACCGGCGACCCCAAGTGTTGGCTCAAAACTTGCAACTTGCTCTCAGCCAGGACACCAAAAAAACTAGTCCAGAGTTCCACTCTTCGGGGGGAGGAGGAGGCGGAACCACCGAGCCGCCAATATTTTTTACTGCGGAGGACCAAACTGGCCTGGCCGACCCTGTCGATGA
>JAANSN010003577.1:0-18061 GCA_036850665.1 Dicranocentrus wangi | reverse complement strand
CGGTTAAGAATTAGAATGGGTTAATTACAAAATTTAACTTTTTAAAACAAACTTTGCGTGCTACACGTGTAAAATTACCCGAGATTTAAAGTTTTTCGCAGAATTGAAGGCTGTTTTTTTATTATTTTTGGCGAATTTTTAAGGATAATATTTACCTATCATGTTGTTTATTTGATTCCGAGTCTGTCTTTAAGCAAGCTCGAGTTCACTCACCATCATCAACTATTTTATTGGTTATCCCAGCAGATCCGACTATACTGGGAATTCATAAATACCTATTATAGATTTCTCTCATTCTTCAGTCTTTGTATGCATTTGGTTTTTAAAAATGTTCCAAACCCAAACCTTTTGTCTCATTTTCCAGCTGCAGGTCACTACATTTTCATAAGCAATAATGGGAAAGGGTGGGTTTGCTTCAGTTGTAATACAATGTATAGGTGCGCACCTAAATACTTACTTTATGTTTTTAAGGGTTACTTTGGCTTCCCTTATTTTTTTAGATCTTCAGTGCATTTTCCTATCCAAAAAAAGAAGCAAATAGGGAATGGGAAGGCATGCATTGCAATGTAATACTTACTTACCTACTTTTTTTACTTATTTTTATTGCTTCGTTGCTCGCACTCAAGCCAGCACCAGTCACGCTTCCCTTAAATGAATAAAAACGACGACGGCTTTCTCACCTTTTCTTGCTCTGTGGTGGGGTTGGACGGACACATATTATGCATATTATTTGTCATTTCGCACTGTCGCCTCTCGTTTGTATTGCAAATGATATTTAACATCATCATCAGTATCAGTCCTTCTCTAAACAAGTTAGAGTTCAATTACATACACCAACATCAACTGTTTCGCTATATCCCTCCTGTTCCCACTAGACTGGGTAGCTGGAAATTATCGACTATATCATATGGGGAATTTTGAGATTTCTCTCATTTTTCTTGCACTCGTCACATTAGCCTTCTTCAGTGCACCATGTCAGCAAGCATAACTCTTTTAAAACTCTTTCCCATAATTAGTTCAAAAGGCAACAACAGTTAGCTCATCAAAACTTTATATTTTCATTATTTTTTTTCTGGCAGGTCCATCGCAAGTACGCTCGCTATGACTATTGTGATTAATTACGCTTGTTTTACTAATTAAATGCCATCGGTTGCTTTTCTAAAAATCATACCGGAACAATATGGTTTTTTTTATTTAGCCATGTGAAAATCAAGAAAAAAAATTGTTTTTACCCGAGATGATCTCCAACGACAAAACAAGACGAAAACCGACGACGACACACAGTAATACCGTGACTGAATCCATTTTCCAGCATTTTTTTCAATTAAATAAAAAAGTTTATTTTTTCAATTCTGGTTTTTACTCCGTTTGAATCCAAAAGCATTTGCTGAAGTGGGAGAAAATAACCTGGATAATAAACGTATATATATAGATATGTACGAACGAACGAGAGAAATATATATATATATATATATTGAATATTGATGGTGTTTTTTCACAGCCGAAGCTAGACTGAAGCCCAACCTTGGCGTGTGAAATGAAGGTTAATTTCCCGAAAAGAAACTTGAAAGTGAAACTGAATGAACAAAATTGAACATTCCATAATAATCCTTGAACTTTTGTAGACACACATTTTTACTTTTTTCTTCTTCTTCTTGACCTATTGTACGACCTGCATCAAGGATGCATTCCTGTCGTCGAGATCCCCTCACGTGAAATCCCAGCTTCTCTTACTGCTCATATAACACAACCTTCAACATCATCATAAAGTGTCAATCATCCTGATGCAAAAGGTCCAGAGGGCTCCTTCTTCAATGAATACAACAAATATATATATATATTCTCCTTTTTTTGTCCCGACGGACGACCGGCAATAAATACTTTTGTTGGAACTAGGAAATGCACACCTGTGGATTTCCACTTGATGATGATCCCAAGCTTTTCAATATTTCAAGAATTGAACGCTGACCTTGGGACTGTCTCCCTGTGAAATTCCTTCTCTTGAACAGAATGAATCGCAATGAAAGTTCATGAAAGGATAACAAAACAAAGTTGCAGGTGTAGGAGCGAACGTTGCAGGCAGGCATGGTCTCTATCCACATATAAAAAAGACTGGGGCTTCAGTGTGGCAGCAACCACCTCTGAGGCAGGAGCAACAAGAGTTTTTCTGCTTATCCCGACTTACTTTTTCTTTTTTTTTTAATTCCTGAAACTTCAAAAACTTGTCTGAAATTTTCAGCATGCCACTCCGAGTATCCTTCCGGAGAGAATACAGTTTCTCGTTCTTTCGAGGAAGGCTGCAAGTGCAGATGCATTTGCAAGGGCGCCTTGACATGCACAGGGTCAGGGTTTTAGCAGCAGTCCCCGAAATGGAGTGCATGATGGTGGAGGCAGAGATTGTGGTGGGTGTAGGTGGTTACGAGTTTCCGTTCAAGGCAAGGATTTCCTTTTACTTTTAAAAATTCTTGTTGCTGCATCGCTGGAGTTTTTTTTAGCTCGGGTAAGAACATTAAATATATTATTTTTCATTTTTTTCATGTTGTTTCGCTCAAAAAAAATGAATGGTGTAACGTTTTTTTTTGCAAACGTGGGATATAAAACTGTAAGCTTTTTGTATTTTTTTTCCAGCCTGCAACTGCAATAATCTCGCTCAGGAGGGTAACCCACGGTTGACTGGAGTGGAACTAATCAATTCGCGAGCGAATACTACTAATCCCATACATCTGCTAGGTTGAATACACAATACACGCATTTCTGGATAAGTGTTTTTTTATTATTATTGATAACTTACATAATCCTCAACTACATAGTAATTAATTGCGTGTGTATTAAACATTTTTACAACCCAAATTTTTTAAATAGTCCTTCCTCCTTGACGAATTTCAAGTCTCGTTCAAGAGTTGTAATCGGAGGCTCTAGACTATCATAAAAGGTAGAGGCGAATTTGGAGATTTTCTTGCTTTTCCAAAAGTCCTGACCCCCTTCCAACCAGCCTTGCAGGTGGTGAAAGTAGTGGGTCGTGAGGAGGTTCTCATCTTCATACATTCCCTTGAACATGTCCATCACACTCGGCTCCTTTTGATTTTGGAGGATTTCCACAAATTTAGAAAATTCTACAAGGTCCACGTGATAGCCAAACTTTCTCGCCAAGTTGGGAAACTCTTGCTCCAGCTCGGGGGCACTTGGAGCAATGTTGTAAATGTCGCTCGGAGCACTCTCATTAAAGAAAACGTCCAAACAAACCCGGGCGCATTGATCCACAGGGACCATCAGCAAAGGGATCGGGTTGGATGGCATGAGTCCAACTTTCATAAAATAAAAATATCGGAGCATCACATGATTTCGTTCAATGGTGCATCTGCCCGTTTCCGACTGTCCAGCGATGGCAGGGATTCTGAAAACCTTGGCCGGGATTCCCCTTTGAACCGCTTGCTTCATGAGGACGTCTCCCACAAATTTGGAAATGGGGTAAGCAAAAACTGACAAATTATCAAAATCCTCCGCGTTGGGCCAATCCTCCCACAGAGTGTTGTCCTCCGTCTGGGCGACAGCAGTGATGAGGGAGGATGGATGCAGAACGTGTTTCACTGTCCCTTCACAAGCAAATTCCAAAATGTTCTTGACCCCGTCGATATTCACGGCTCTGGTGTCATTTTGTGAAGAGTGTTCCCTCTTATAATACTCCCCATGATCGGCTCGCACTGCGCAATTGATCACGGCGTCTATCATGTTCGTGAGAAGATCCCAGGTTTTGTCGTCCATACCCAGATTCTTTTGGGCGATATTACCCTCCACACACTTTACCTTATCCGTGTCGATGGCATTCAGTAGGGCTCGGGACTGCAAGACGGAGCTCAGCCGCTCTTCGCAATTTTCACCCCGTAGAGGTCTTATCAAACAATAAATCCTTAAAATTCGGGGATTGTTTGAAAGCTGCTGCAACATAAAGGGTCCAAGGGTTCCAGTGACTCCAGTCAGCAGCACGTTTCTCACGCTTCGAAGACTTCGAACCCACTTTCCGTTTGGGGTGATGTGCTCGGGAAGATGACAATCCTCTCGAATCAACTGCTTAATCTCTTCGAGAGCCAAAGGCTTTTTGGAGTTTTCCGTGACAAGGGGATTCCCTTCGATAATGGACACGAGTTGAGAGGAAATTAGATGAATTGTGTCACAGTCGGTGAGCTCGTTTGTCCTCACGGTCACTCTGTCCCCAAGAAGGGCCTGTACTGAATTCTTTATTTCTATGAACATGAGTGAATCCACGCCCATTTCCTGAATGTTACCCTGATCATCCAGCGGATCCGTCTCCTCCAGCTTCAGCGTCTTCCTGAGAATGTTTCTCACATTCTCCTGAATCAGACCCTCCTTCTCCTCCACGCTATCCTTGGAGTCATAAAGTTGCCAAAAGTCGGCAGAGCTGAGAGACTTGGCAGAGGAGCCCTCACTAGCTCCCTGTCTCCAAATTCGTTCGTCCAGATACACCGCCACTTGAGGAAATAGCTGGCTAAACAGCACGAATGACTCAATGTTCGCGGCGCAGAGTTGGACCAACTGTGACTTCATGGCGTACTGGAGGGCAGTAAGGCCTTGAAGGGTTGACAATGGCTGCAGCCCAGGTAGATCCACCTCTGTGGCTACTCCGACCTGACCCCACTGTCCCCAGTTGATGGACATGGCAGGAAGTCCGACGGAGTGTCTGTAGTGGGCAAATGTATCTTCAAAGTTGTTGGCAGCAGCGTGATTGCACTGGCCTGGCGAGCCAAACAATGAGGCTACTGAGGAGAACATGACAAAGTGCTCCAGTGGATACGACTTGGTTAGCTGGTGCAGGTTCAGAGTCCCTTGTAGCTTGGTGTTAAACGTGGAAGTCAGCTTTGGCCAGTCTTGGTTTTCTATCAGCCCATCCGCCAACGTGCCAGCGGCATGCATTACCCCGCGAAGAGGAGGAAGTCCCGTTTCCGGGTTTTCAATGCTGGCCAGCAGTCCCTTCAACTCGTCCACCTTCCCAACGTCAACCTGCATTGGGATAATGTTGGCACCCTTGGAGTTCCACCGCCGTACAAGTTCCATGGTGGCATCATTCGGAGCTCGTCTACTAGCCAAAATGACGTGCTTGGCCCCCAACCCCGTCATCCATCTGCAAACTTCCAAACCAATCCCTCCCAGGCCGCCAGTGATCAAATACGTGCTTCTCGAGCTGAACATGGGAGTGCTCACTTGCACTTGTCCAGCCTCCATCCCAAACTCCGGCATAACGACCACAACCTTTCCAATGTGCTTCGCCTTTTGGAGGAACCTCACCGCCTCTCTGATACTCAGCGAGTCAAATCGCACGTATGGAATCGGGGAAAGAGAGCCTGTGGCCAGAAACGCGGACAACTTTGCCATGAGTTTCCTCCATTCCTCCTCTTGTAGCTTTGTTAAATCCACAACTGTGTATGCCACATCTGGTCGAAGGGACTGGACGTCGGCAGTGCTCCATATGGACAACTTGCTCATTTCCACGAATCTGCCGTTCCTTGCACACGCTCCGAGTGTGGCCTCCTTAAACCCCTCGCCAGTCAGCGAGTTGAGCACAACGTCCACCCCGCGACCATGAGTCACTTGTAGAATGCTGTCCAAATACTGCGTGTCCCTCGAGTGGAATATATGCTCAATGCCCAGGGATTTCAGATATGCCCGTTTCCTCTTGCTCCCCGCCGTTGCAATGACATTAACCCCAAAGTGTTTGCAAAGCTGTATGGCGCTCAGGCCAACCCCACCCGAGGCGGTGTGAATGAGGACGGTCTCACCCTCTTGCATCTGGGCCACATCCACCAAGCAATGATAGCTTGTGGCAAAGACGGCGGGGAGCGTGGCTGCATCACAGAACGTGAAGCGAGGTGGGAGGGGGAGCAGCGCCTCTTGTGGCATGTTGATGTGACTGGGCAACGCGCTCCCGTTGACATTAACGCCAAATACGGGATCCCCAACTTTCCACCGACCAACGTGGGCTCCAACTCTAACTTGACTCACCACCCCAGCAAAATCAAAGCCAACGGCGTTGCTGCTCTTGAACTCCTCCGTCGGCTTGAGAATATTGAGCACGTCCTTGAAGTTGAGAGCGGAGGCCTTCACCTCAACCTCCACCTCACCCTCCTTCAGCTCAAAGGGCTCCAGGGAGGAGAACGTCAAGTCGGCAATATTCTTCGACTCGGGTAGCACCAACTGAAAGCGATTGGTTCCGGATGGAATGGCCAACTCGGCCCCACTTGGCTTGTGTGGCATAAATTTGGGAATGTAGCGGGCTCCTTTATGGAGTGCAACTTGGGACTCCTTGTCATCATTCCACATCTCGTAGAAAACCTCTTGCATTCCCTTCTCGTCAATGTCCCCATCCCCATCGCCGCCAGTGGTGACAATATCTATGCACCGACTGTTCATCTCAAAGTGCTCATTTCGCAGGGATTTGGTAAATCCCCAAACTGTGCTAGGCTGGAAGTAGGAGAGGTCGTTATCTTCCAGGGGCACGATGCCCCGGGTGAGGGCCACCAAACGAGGAGCCACCTTTTGCTTTAGGAGCCCCAGGGCTTGGACGAGATAGAGGTAGGGTTGGAGTAGGCGATCTTGCTCTGTTCGGGATTTGTCTAGAGACCAGGAATACACAACCCCTTCGACGGTTACACCCCCCATCCCCCCAATTGCGCTCATCATTCTTTCCACGTCCGCTTTGGAGTTGTCCCTCAGCCCAAAAGCAGCAGTTGGTCCCATCTCCTCGAATTTGGAGGAGGAATTTACGACTATAACTTGTCTTCCGACAGCCCTCAATTTCATTTTGAGAAACTCAGTTATCCGACTTTGGGAATCGTACAAGATCCAAGTTTTGTCTGTAGTAGTAGTAGTAGGTGGAACCGGAACCTGGTTATAATTTTTTTCACTCCCCTCCTCCCTCCTTATTGCGGATATTAGTGCGTGGTGGTCGTTCACACTGGGGAACACTGCAGGCACGGAAAACCCAGTCGAGTCCAAGGCCCTCCGCCAGTTCTCAGCGGACATGGTGCAATGACGGGGTCTCAACTCAAAGTCTTCAAATCTCCAAAACCCATCCAGTAGTCCGAACACATAGGTCGTAATGCTGTTCACCTTTATTTGCTCCGTCAAGTCAAACCCCCCACCGGGTTTCAGAAGGATCCTGACATGATTTAGACTTTGACGAATGTCCTTGGTGGCGTGGATCACTTCCGCTGCGATGCAAAAGTCGTAATACTCTGGCACGAATCCTTGGGCAACTGGGTCCGCCTCAATGTTGAGCCTCTTAAACTTGAGCTTGTTCAAGTACTTTTCCAGCTTTTTCTCTGCAGCGGGAAAGAATGCGGGCGAGATGTCGGTGTAGGTGTACTCATAGTTTAGTCCAAACTCTTCCAGAATTTCCAGGCATCTTTGAGTGTATTGGCCGGTGCCGGCTCCGATTTCTACAATCCTGATGATCATGTTGTCGTCATGAAGCTGTTTGAGCCGCTTCGCCTTTTCTTCGAGCACATGAGCCCCAAACTCGAACAGCTCGAAAGTGTTTGCATAGTCCTGGTAAAAGTCTGCTGCGGAGGGGTGCCCCTTCTCCTGTTCCGGAAAGAGGATGCCGAGTGGTGACACAGTTCCTCGTAAAATGTCTCGCAGATTCGTGCCAACCTTGTCCAAGAGGAGGGTTGAGCGGAATCGCCCTACCAACTCGCTCGTAAACTCGGGGGAGGCGAGGTGTGCCTTTATTTCCACGTACGACGGAGGCATTTTTATCACTTTCCACTTTGTCCCCTCATCCTCTGGAGTCCTCTGGAGGAGTCCGACCGACTCCAGCGTCTCCAAGTAAAAGTGGCATATCTTACCGCTCAACTCACTAGTTATCCCGAGCTGGCTCATTAGGGCGTTTAGCTGGAACTCTTGCTGGACGAAAGGCTCCCACCCACACTCATACATGCCTCGAAGGATATTGTAAAGGACGAATGTTTCCAGTCTAGTGAACATCTCCAGCTTTTCACCCTTCAACAGGTTCCAGCGAGCCAGGGTAAATTCGCGAAACTCGTTACTCCAATACTTTCCTCCCAATTTGGACACGTCAGGACGGTACTGGAGGGAGCCTGTAGTTGGCTTCCATACCTCTTCCCACAGGTCTGGCAAGGTTCTCGTCTGCTGCATCAGCACCGAGTTGATTGTTTTGACTGTCGTGTCGATAAAGTCCACTGAAGACATTAGCGCAATCCCAGTGTCACAACTACTGTCCACCAGAATGGCAGTGACCAGCTTGCTAATTGGGTCTTCAACTACGTGGATATACAACTCGTCCGGTGATGATGACCACCTCGACAGCCAAACAAACTTGCCAATTTTGATTGGCACGTGCAACTTCTTTTTGATGTTTTCACTATGCTGGAACATCATGATGGCTTGAATCATGGAATCAAGAATGACAGGGTGGAGAATGTATTGAGTAGTGTCCAATGGAGCTTTGACCTTGGCTACAAGCCGGTTTCCCTTTCCTCCTTCTTCTCTCCAAACCCTTTCCAGACTTCGAAATGTTGGTCCAAACTTGAGGCCGACGAGTGCCAGCTTATCGTACACTTCAGTAATTAGCTCGCCACCACTCTCATTATTTGCAGGTGGGGTCAGCAGTAGTGCCATGGAAGTTTTCATGCCGCCGAGTGCCTCACTCACCAGTGCTTTATCGCTGGCATCCACCAACGGCAAAAAGGAGGCTTGAGCGTGTTGGAGCCACTTGACATTTTCCGTTTCACTGACCACCCTGTGAAATATCCTAATCTGGTAGGCATTCGCATTCCCCACAACACCACCACCGCTGTCGCTGTCCGGAAGGTTGACCGTCGTCTGGATCTGAACTGACCTGGATTCCTCAATAAGAAGCGGAGCTTGAATAACAAGATTTTCAACCTTCATTGCTCGCGTGGGCTGAGGCAGCGAGTGGGTACAGTTTCCGACGACCGCACTCCCTGCAGCCAAACACATTTCCAGGTAGCCAGTCCCTGGGAAAATGACACTTGTTCCGATCATGTGATCCTTGACGTATTCCACAGAGCGGAGACTCACTCCACTTTGGAACAGCCGCGTGTTGGACGCATTGGAAATGACAGAGCCCAACAGAGGATGAATGGTTGCTCCCGACGCTCCGTTCATGTCTGGCCAAAACTGCTTCCCATCAAATGGGTAATGCGGGAGACGGACCTTTCTCCTCTTGTAAAGGTGATCAAACCCCATCCAGTCAATGCTCACTCCTGTCAGATACAATTTGGCCAACGAGCTCAACAACGTGGACCAACCCGTCTCATCATTCCTCTTGAGGGAGGGGAGAACCGTCAGCTCGCTGCTGCTGCTGGCATTCATCACTGCCAGCGCACAGAGCACAGGCTGGGGACCGACTTCAATGAAAATCTTGGCCCCCTGTTGGACCGCTGCTCGGCTGGCACTTAAAAAGTCCACCTTTTCCTTGGTGTGGTCCACCCAGTATTGTGCATTGACATCGGATGGCTTCACCAGACAGCCGCGCATCCCAGAAATGTAGTTGCATGTTGGTAGCTTATTATTATTATTATTATTATTATTACTATGCCCATTCACTGTCAGTGCTACCTTCCGGTAGTCCTCCAGAATGGGATCCATATGTCTGGAATGAAATGCATGCGTCGAATCTAAAATGAGTGTTTTCAATCCTCTGGAAGTACATTCTTGAGAGAATTCTAGGACCAAGGAGGAATCTCCGGCGAGCACTGTTTGGCTGGAGGAGTTGATTGCAGCACAGTCAAGGACTCGGCCCGGATCACCCTTTGCAAATGTTGTCATTATCCCGTCAACGACCTCCTTGTCTGCCTTGATTACAACCATTTTCCCCTCTGGCAACTGGTCAATGAGGCGACTCCGCTCGGCCACGAGCCTGAGTGCATCCTCCACCGTCAAAATCCCAGAACACACGGCGGCCGAAAACTCTCCCAGGCTGTGTCCAATCACGCAGTCCGGCTTGACTCCCCACGACTCCCACAACTTCATCAGGGCATACTCCAGGCAGAATATGGAGGTCTGGCTATAAATCGTTCTGTTGAGCTGCTGATCCCCCCTGTCCAAAGAGGAGGTTGACCAAAGAGCGGGCTCAATGTCAATGTTGTGGTTTCTCTTCAGCATGCTGGTGCAGTAGTCGAAATGCACTCGAAAGAGGGGCGAGGTTTCGTACAATTGTCGACCCATTCCAGGATACTGAGAGCCTTGCCCTGTGAAAAGGAAGCAGATTTTCCCCACCTCGGAAGCAGCAGCCACCTCTTGGCTACTACTCATTAGCAGCAAATTGCTGCTGCTGTGGCCTTTCTTCTCTGTGGCACGCACGGCCTCTTCCCTCGTCGACGCTATTATCACCGCCCTGCACGCAAAGCTTGCCCGTCCAACGTTCGCCGTGTGTGCAAAATTGGCAAAGTCATTATCCCCTATTGTTCTTCTGAGCTGATTGGAGTAGGAGTGGACAAGCTTGTCTAAAGCTGAGGAGGTCTTTGCGGAAATTTTAATTAGGTGCAAAGGGCGCTCCATTAGTCCCGTCGTCCATTGTGCTGCTTTGGCAGCAGTTGCCTCTATTGTATTTGGACACTCTTCCAGAATGGCGTGTGCATCGGTTCCGGTGATTCCAAACGAGCTCACACCTGCCAGTCGCCTTTTCCCTCGTTGACTCTTCCAGGCCACGCATTCCATGGGAATCACGGCGGGCACAGCCTCCAGATCAATGGCCGGGTTTAATGTCTCCAGGTTAATGTGCGGGGGAATGATCTCGTGATGCATGGACAGCACGACTTTCATGATGCCAGTGATTCCAGAGCACGACTCGGTGTGACCCACGTTCGTTTTCACGGAGCCGATCATCAGCGGCTCTATCCTGTTTTTCGAGTAGTATGCCTTAGCAATTGCGCATACCTCCATCGGATCACCTATATAGCCATTTTGAAGGGAATAATAATATTTTATTAATTTGCATATATATATATTTTTTGTTAGCGGGTGAGAACAAAAAAAGAAGGTGTTATTTATTTATGTATTTATTTATGCATACCAACTTTCGTCCCTGTCCCATGAGCCTCAATGTAGCTGATTTGATGGGGCTGGACTCCAGCGTCGCTGAGGGCTTGTTGCATAGCCAGAGTCTCCCCTTGCACGGTTGGAGTGCCCATGCTCTTGCTGATCCCTTCTTGGGACATTCCCGAGCCCCTGATAAGTGCCCAAATGGGGTCATTGTCTTTGACTGCGTCGGAGAGTCTCTTGAGCACCAACACCCCACATCCCTCGGCACGAGCAAACCCGTCTGCCTTCTCGTCAAATGTCTTGCATCGACCCTCTGGCGAGATGACCATGGGCATCACGTCCTTCCCAAAAGGATACAGGAGAAGATTGACTCCACAAGCTAGTGCTAAATTCGTTTCCCCTAATTGTAAACTCCGACATGCCAGGTGGGTGGCTACCATTGCAGAAGAACAACCCGATTCCTGGGATGAATTCAATCAAACATTAAATAAATTAGTACTGCTCTCACGACTTAATTAATGCTTGTAAGTAGAAATGGTGAGTGACCTTGGAACACTAACCGTGGCAATGCTAGGTCCTGTGAGTTTAAGCAGAAAGGAGATCCTAGCTGCCGCAGCCCCAATGGAATTTCCCATGTACTTCCGGTAAAAGTCGTGGCCGCCGGAGGAACTCAGTATGTCCTTGTAGTCGTTGGTCCAGGAGCCCATGAACACTCCCCCGTTCGTTCCGGCCAAGGATAGTGGATCCACACCAGCGTCTTCGAGCCCTTCCCAGACCAGCTCGTGGAGGAGTCGATGTTGAGGATCCATGCTGAGCGCCTCTTTCGGGCTAATGCCAAAAAACTTGGCGTCAAACTCCTCCACTGCCGCATTTATAAATCCGGCGTTGGTGTTTTGGCTCTCTGGATTGACTTGGGCGGAATGCTCCTTCTTCCACCGAAAGGACGGGGGTTTGCTCGTACCATCGCCTCCTCGAACCAGCAGATCCCAGAATTCTTCAAGGTTATTTGACTGGGGATACCGGCAGCTCATGCCAATAATGGCGATTGGCTCTCTCTTCCACTGTTCCCGGATATTTGGTAAAGTCTGGAAAAAAATCCCGTATTTATAAATATTTTAATTTAATTTAGCTATATTCAAGCCACCTTCTCTCCTCCCCTTTTTGCGAGTTCATACATACCAAATTTGTGAATCGTGGCAAGTTTTCCTCATAGAGATTTGCCCAGTATTTGAAAATAATCTATAAAAAAATTCAATCATCATCATCATCAATGTTTTAATAATTGAGGGATTGCCACTCATCAGTAAGCATGCAAAATGCTCAGAAGAATAAAATATTTACATCTTCAATTAGTCCAAAGGATGATTCCCCCAATTTGTTGTCACAATGGCTTAAAGGATCGTCCAGAAAGTGTGCAATGCACACATCACTACTCCTCCTGCACATCAAATTATTACATTTAAAAAATCTCAGAATCCTGAATCACTACTCTAATTATCAGATCGAGGGATGAAAGATTGAGCCAGGGAAACTTACAACGGGCGAGTGTCATCGATTAAGGAAATTTTTCGGTTAAACTTTGCATCAATACATTTAGCCAATCTGCCTTTGTCACTGCTGCTCACGCACCACATTAAAAAACTGGATGGATGCCCTAAAATGTTTTGTACAATGGTAAAAATTCAAAATATCAAATGCTGAGATGGGGCACACGTCACGTGACGTGCTACACGAATTTAACGAATCATTATTATTCATTATTACCATTTGTTACTGAAAGCTCGGCAATTGCCCGTAGGTACAACTCCATGTCTGGTTTTACACCGAAAATGGACAGTTCCTTATCTTCCGTAAGAATAAAATGAGTGTCGTCACCAAATTGGAAGATGTCATCAGAATTATTCATAACCTACATACAATATAATGATAATAATAATACTAGCACTAATATAATTTTTCGGTGCTAAGAAAACCTTTTTTGTTTGGTCTGCAGATAAAATGATTTTTTTTTTAAATTTTCAAGGTCAAATTATTACCACAGAGTTTGGGGAGATGAACACGACCTTGTCGAAGGAATGGAGTGTGAGCACACTCAGCCTCGCATACTCACTTAGCTCAAGGCTAGCCGTGTTTCTGTCTTCCTCCAGAATGCGAACGTGATCAAAATCTTGGTGTAGAAGCAATCTTGATGACACATGGAACAGTAAAATTACTTACTTAGTTTTTACATTTGCTTTGCAATTTACTTTTAGGTTAGAATAAAACTATAGCGGCATACAAAGTTTAGCTTTTAAAACAACTAACCTGAAGTGAGGGGATACTTTGGTTGATACAAACACCAGAGTCTCCCTGTTGGTAAATGTTTGCCGCAGCGAATTAGCCAAGATGATACTCTTGAGGGCATCATCATCATTGAGGGCCAAAGTGACCCAAGCTTCATTCCGAAAGCCTATAAGAGTAAATATTAGTATTATATCATATCATTTAGAAAGTACCACATCAGAAAGATGCCTCAGTAGTCGAAAAAAAACCTATACCTTTCATTGTTATTATTGTTTCCGGATTGATGAGCAGATTTTGCAGATGCTGGGTGGTATATCCCTACCTTGCACTTTGTTGTGAATTACTAATTGATGGAATCCGAAAATTATTAGTAGATTTCAAAACAAGTAAGTAAGTATATAAATTTTTTCAGTCGTCCTTTCTGCCAACCACCGTCGCCGAACGACTTGATGAACAATATGATGACCAAACTCTTGGGATCCCCTGTCCTTATACCCGTCTGGGACAGCCCATTAAATTAAATTCAGAGCGACAATTATTCTAAAGCAAAGTTAGAGACACCACCTGAATTAATGAGATGTACATATTTATATATATATATCGACAGGTCACAGCAGCGTTCCCTTGATGAGTCTTTAGTATTATTATTGGCATTCTATTTTCATACACAATACCGCCTGCCGTGGGAAAAGACGACTGTTTTTGCAATGGGAACAAAGGAAATTGCTCGTAGTAAAAGCAGAATCTTCTTCTCTCGCCGAGGACGCTAGCACGCAAAATTTTGCGCCTCCCCAAAGAAGAATACTATCAAGGAACACAAATTTCAGTGTAAAACTTGCATTTTTGCTCGCGTACGTACGCCAAGTGGCTGACGGTTTGCCTAACCTGACTTCCATTGTCTTTGTCTAGCATTTTTTAATTGTTTTTGGAATTCCCTTTGATTGGATCTTTTGGACTTTTTATTATTATTTGTTGAACACCAATGCTCCCGTGTCGAGTGAGCCCTCTAACAATGTTTTCAACTTTGTCTGGCGAGTGTGTTGAGCTCATTATTATTGGTAATTACCCAGGCCGACTCAGTGCTTTTTAAGGGAGTGGGAGAATGAGTTAAAGAGCGGCGGAGAGTGAGCAATCATAATAATTTTGTTGTAAAATCGTGGACAATTCTTCAATTATATTTTAATGGTGTTAAAATTGCGGCTGCCGTCATAGGGGAATCCTTAACCTTTGCATGATACCACATTTTTAAATCATTTGGGGGCTTTAATTACAAAAGATTTATAAAATATATATAAACGCGTTTGTTGCCCTTAAGTTTTGATGTCGACAAGAGCCACTCTCTCTCTCTCTAGCTTGTTTATTATTACGTTCCAAACAACGAGGAGTTAATACGCAAATTATCATAACAAAGTTAGTTCTGACGCATATAATAGCATTGATTCTCAGGCATTAAAAAATCTATTCTTATTATAGTTGATATTAAATTACTAAACTAAGTACGTGCAAAAAATGCAGGATTTTACTATTGTTGAGCATTACGTTACGATTTACGATCGTGTGGAAAGTGATCCGATTTTATGGACTCTTCTGTCTGTGTGCGTAATAACCCCAAACATGTCATTATATATATTTTTAAGTCAAGGATCGGATCGTTAGCACGTTGTTTCCTTACACAACTCCTTCGTGGCATTCTTCAGCTCACTGCCTGTTATTAAATTCAATGTAAATTATTAAATCCTTTCTTTATTATGCTAGCTTAATATCCTCTATAGCTATGCCTCTCTCCGCGTGAGTGGAAAGTTTTTTTACAATAAATATTCCATTCCATCCATTGTCCAAATCTATTATATTAAATACGAAAGATTTTTTGGTGTTGTGCATCAAAAGGCTTTTTTATTTCTCATCATACAGCAACGTATGTGGTATCATTCTACTCGCAAGTAGCTGGGCAAGTGTCTATCACAGAGATATTTTTAAAATTTTCATTCCCCTATTTTAAAATTAAGGTTAAAGGTCAAAAATGACAAATTTTTGCCGTAATTTTAGGTTTTGCTTAATTATGCAGCTATAATTCACGGAGGAATTCATCAAACCAAGCATGTACTACCAAACCAAAATAGAGGCAGCAATTCACCACATTTTAAAACTGTAAAAGTTACCCCCCGAGATGTCAACTAAGGTTACTTAATACATGACACATGAATTATGTATAAGTTTAACATGCTGAGTTCAGTACGGGTGCTACTTCTTCGTTTAAACTCATGCTAACCAACATATTTGGAAAAACAATTGGTTCAGTTCAATATTAGAAAATAAAAAATACAAGTTCCATTGCCCGGCATGCTGACGGGCCCGATCACTTGTATATTTAATTGCTTTATTTGCATTCCACTTTTCAACTTTATTGACGTATTTTTGATAGATTATTATGACTATAGAGATGGGGGATTAAAAGACTATGAAAGGTAATGATTGTCATTGCATAATATCACTCTGACTTTGACAAATAGCTTGAGACTGAGGAAACGCAAAAAAATCAAATCTCAAATCTGGACGACTTTTTCAACCAGAAGACATGTGAAGCAACACTCAAACGAGCAATAGTATTCACACGACTTGGTGCAATTGGAGCACAAGATCTAATAAAAAAATCATGGCACCATCTCTAACATGATTATCTCCCGAAAATTGACGTTGGAGCTCCAATATATTGGGATGTTTCCCGTCAGATGAGCACAGAGCAAATGTGATTGTCACAAAATCATACTTCCAATTTGAAAATCATAATAGTTTACACATGAAAACGGAGCAAAACCTAGGCAAGTGTGTATAAAAGCAGGATTTCGGTGAAGTAGGATTTCATCTCTGATGACATGTTTTTTATTTGATTGAGTGCTCGCTCATCCATATTTTCTGTAGTTGATCACTCCTCTCTTGCTTACGTAAACGGAGCTAAAAAAAAGTGTCGCGACTCGGAAAATTAGCTCCTGTGCATCTTTATTGCTATTCAAATACACTTGATGAATGAACATCGGGCCCACCAGATATACCAGAGGAAACGGGAAACTAAGTAGTAACTCAATTTCATAGGATAAATAACTTGGTAAGAAGAGTCTTTCGTGTTGAAGTCTTCATGCATGATGATGAGAAGGAACATTTCTCTCCTATATCCTCCAAGTATAATGTATATGGGTATTTCTTGAGGCTCTCGCCCACGGCTCAAGATATACAGAGTAAAAAACTACCTATATTATTGTTGTAAGATCACAATCCTTCAGATTTGTACATTTTCTCTATTTTTCCGTCTTCCTTGAGTCCACATGGGGCGAGTAGTGCGAGTCGATTCTGTTCAGTCATTAAACGAAAGGCGTAGTTTAATATTATATGATGGAATATTCTGCTTTCATTTCATATGATATGATATTATGCCCGTCTGTGATTCAATACTAGCCTGTATTTTTTCTAAATATCCTAAATCCAGTGCTTCCTTTCGTAGCCCACAACTACCCGGATGGCATTCTCACTAACAGCGTAATACATGCTAAAACCTAAAATCTAGCGAGATTACGGGAATCTTTGACTGACATGAGAACATGTTTATTATGTAAATTAAATACAGGGATTTGTAATTGAGAATTTTACAAATCGTAATTGCGGTAACTGCAATGAACGATTAATTATAAATTATAACAAAGTTTGCCAAATTAGATAACACCGGACATGGCGTTATTATATTTTATTTGAAAGTTTTATTTTATTTTTTAAAACAATTTTTCCAGTTCCAGATACACATTTGGGATAAGTATATATTGGATAATATGATGGTGGTGCGGTTGTGTGTGACACCAAGTAAGTCTCTGAAAGTGAGATTTTATGCCTATATGACTGGTCTCCCGCACGGACAAAAGTGCAAAGGGAAATGAGTGGACGATGCGTCATAAAATAGAACAATGGGCAATTTACATCTCCGTACATGTAAGTTTGCAGGTGTGAAGTTGCCAGACGAAGCTCGCTTCCACTATAAATAGAGCAAGGGTTGGAGCATCCAACAGGTTAGTTGTTCTGGTGACTCCGACGAAGTACTTATATACCCATTAGTAAATATAAAGGCTCTTGTTGAAAATCCCTTCTCATCAAACTGGATTATTTTTTGTATTGGTTTAGCCTTAGTGCTGGAAACAATTGGGGATGACATGATGATTTGAGTATGTTACAGTTTCTGAAATTCATAAGTGGAAAATTAATAAATATAAAAATACCTGACAGTATAGTAGCAAGCAACATGATGATACTACTATTTAGTTACTACTGGTATGACTTTGTGGATTGAAATTTTAATCTTGGAATGGTTGTTAATTATAGTGTTAAGGTATGAAAAACAGATATGTAACTATGACTGATACCTAAAAACACTTGAATAAAGTTTATTCGATTCAATTCAATGATGATATTAGTATTGATACTTACATGCATGCTCGCTAATTACGTACTTGTTTTAGTTCACGCTAAGTAGCTCATGTCGAAACTCACTCACTCACTCACTGATTCAGAGTGCAGCATGTCAATTTTGACAGAGTGTATTGCAAGGCATCAATAATAGGCAATTATACGCCTTATAAGACCCCCATTATATTAGACGCGTTATAATACCCCCATTTTAGACGCCTTATAAGACCCCCATTATATTAGACGCCTTATAAGACCCCCATTTTAGACGCCTTATAAGACCCCCATTATA